>VUQI01006963.1:34735-54750 GCA_015106735.1 Paratilapia polleni
TTGAATGTAAAACCTAGTTTGGGGAGTCATTCACTGAGAAACAGTGAAATGATTTTCCATGTGAAAAGGTGGAGAGCAGAAACAGAAATAAACAATTCAATTCAATTCAATTCAATTCAATTCAATTCAATCCTGTTTATATAGTGCCAAATCACAACAACAGTCACCTCAAGGCCCTTTATATTTTAGGGTAAAGACCCTACAAATTAGACAGAAAACTCCAACAGTCAGACGACCCCCTATGAGCAAGCACTTGGCAACAGTGGGAAGGAAAAACTCCCTTTTAACAGGAAGAAACCTCCGGCAGAACCAGGCTCAAGGAGGGGCAGCCATCTGCCACGACCGAAACTAATAAATTCAAATACAAGCCGTAACTGGAACACAGAACTAAAGACTCAAAATACTTAAGAAATACAAGATGAAAATGTAAGCAATAAACAAAGTAAAAGCCAAATGGAGAATATTTAATAACAGAATACAAAGTCCATAAACTCTAAACTCAATTTGGACTTTAGCCTGTTTTTTGCATGCTCCATATTTTATAACAAAACTATGATTAAATATTTATGTTGTAAAATATAATTTTCACAAAATACAAACATCCCATCTGTAAATGACTTTTGGTGTATAGACTGCATAATAAATTCTGAACTGAAAAACAGGACATTTTATCTTAGAAACTTCTGAAACTGACCGTGTCTCAAAATGACTACGTTGCACAACTAATGGAAATACTGTAGACTAGTGTGAAAAGCAAGGCAAAAACAGCACAACACAACTTAGCATGCTGTAGTGTAGTGTATCACCTTTTCAGTGTTGGAAAGGAAGGCAAATCTGATGTCATCTTAGACTACACTTAGACTTTACATGCAGGGCTGCATGTAAAGTCGGCTCCTATTGTGCCACACTATAGCATAAGATAAAATGTAAGAGACTGTTGAAAAATTAAAGAGTTAAACACACAAATTGGTTAACCTTTCAGTGATTACTTGCATTTGTACTTCTTTTCCAGCATCTTACCGAGTGACTGAAGTAGCAGTAGCTCAGCCGTGGTTACCCAAGAGCTTCACTGATCTCTCGCCTTTTTCTCTGTACCGCTGTGCCCTGCCGCTTAATTCCTTCGCTGTGTTTCTTTTCTGTCCCTCTCTCACTTCTGGCCTTCCCTTGGTGCTGCAGTGTCTTGCCTCTTCACTCTAATTGATAGAAGCAGAGTTAGTTAAGATGTCACCTGAACACATCTACAGCCCTCACACATGGCAACAGCCCACACCATGCCACACATAGACTAACTGATGGTTAAATTGGTGTTTCAGGGGGGTCAGGGTGCCCGCAGCCCTCAGGGAACATTTGACCCTTCCTGTCACAAACTTGCGAGTTTGTATACACACTCTTCAAAACTTCGGCTCCACAATCCATTCACTCCCACAGCAGCTCAATTAAGACATACAGCCCGCAGTGCAGGTACAACAAACTACATAATCACACATATGCACATGCACCCACAGCTCACTAGCCACATGCAATGTGATTGGTAATTGCTTCCCTGGTTCTGACCCAGCTGTCACGATCAATCGGTGTGACCCGGTGATTAGACAAGACAAGCACCAAAAGCCATTGATTAGAGACATCCATTCCATAGGATATAGATTTATGAGCCCCTCCACTGCACAATGAGTCAACCCAATGGGATTTCTTGTGTAAAGGTTACAAAAGGGTAGAGCATCTTCTCCTAAAGGATTTTCATTTCTAACAGGATAGAAATGACCTTTTCAAGAAACTTTGTCAGAATAGAGAGGGATACAGCAATTGCAAAGCATGCATCTTTAAAATTCGAGAGTATTGATTCTCTTGTTTTGACAGAACGATTGCCACATACATTTTGTCTTAACTAAAAATCAAGTAATTATACCATCTTCTCTGTTGACAAATGGTCTCCAACATTCACGATTCATAATTGTGATATAGGTTAATTTATTTTCTTTAACCGTAATATTAATGTTATACTGCAATAATAATAATACATTTACAGCACAATTCTCTGCAGTTAAAAGTCAATGTAGAATAAAAATTTGTAAAATTGGTATAAATACATACTATAGATATGAAATTCACCTATTTGGAAACAATGAGTTCTAAGCATTGCCAGACCCCAAGTAATGCATTTCAAATAATGTATATCTGAATTAGGTGCAATCAATATTGCACACTTGTTATTGCTGCATGGAGCAAATCAATAGACTGTAATAGAATAGTTTTTGTGCGTATGTAGATAATACTGTTGCTGGAAGATCATTTCACTGAGTATGTGTGCAGATATGTGAGTGTGTGTACAGTACGTACAGTAGATAGAACTGGTTCAAAAGGACTGTAGAATGAGTGCAATTTTATTACTTTTTGCTGGCAAAGGACAAATTAAAATAATTCAAGGATGCAGTTTATGCATACCTACTCTTAAAAGCCATTCCGGATTTATTTAAAACATAAAACTAGTATGCATACCTGTTCAGCACAATAACCATATACTAAAAGGGAAAACTACAAATATCAGGCAGTGAGCTCAGATTTCATCTTAAATATACACTTGCAATAAGCTTATGCAATGTCACAACATTTATTTATATCTGGAGTTACATTAATATTGATGATGTGAGTGTCAGACTGCTAAAGTCGTCCCCAGCATATCCCAAAGATTGGCAATGGGGTTAAGGTCTTGGCTCTGTGGTGACAAATCCATGTGTGAAAATGATGTCTCATGTTCCCTGAACCACTCTTTCACAATATGAGCCAGATAAATCCTGGCATTGTCATCTTGGAATATGATGGTGCCATCAGGGAAGAAAAAATCCATTAATGGAAAAACCTGGTCATTCAGTATATTCAGGTAGCTGGCCTCATTTTTTGGGCACATAACATTATTGAACCTAGACCTCCAATCCGGTGGAAGACGCTTACCTTTTTTCTTAGATAACCACACTATACTACTACTACTACTACTACTGCTACTACTACTACTACTAATAATAATAATAATGGAATTTTCTGTTCTGAAAATGCTCTAAATATTTATTTACAATGCAGCCTTATCTTATTTTTCAGGCTTATACAATGTGTAAATATTCAAAGACTTAAAGAAGATGCTGAAGTGAACACTTTCAACTTGCACCTTGTAAAAAAGGACTGCTCTCATCATGCCTCATGGCCCCAAGGGTCTCGCTTGTGAAACAACTTGCATGAGACATGAAGCATTAACCTTATTCCCAAGGAGGAAAGGAAAAATTAAGAAAATGGAGAGTAAAAATGGTATAATATTCCATTCAATAGTTCTGAATGAAGGGGATAAGGGGGGTGCCATTTATCTTAAAAATACACATCCCAACAATATTTCTGTGGGTAAAAACCGGCCAAAGGCCTGGCCTGTTGTGCCGGTGTAAACAAAAGAAAAATAAATTTAAAAAAGCAAGGCTTAGCATCTTCTCCCCTGCTGTTCACCTGGTGATCAGCAAAAGTGTATCTCTAGAAACTTGCTGTCAGGCAGAATGGATTGTACTTAATTTCCAATAAGGTGCTTAAGAGCGATCCCTAATCATGCCTTTAATTAGAATCCCTTGGTCATTAGGGGAGATAATTCAGTGAAAAATACCTCTGCTCTCTGTGGGAGCAGCATGGTGGCAGACGGAGGAACGGTCTGCGCTGTACACAGGCCAATTTCTTTTTCTCGAGGTGGAATTTGACATACAAGTGTAACTAAGGAGGTTAAAGATAAGGTTTCATGTAGTCACAAGGGAGACAACTAAAAATAAAATTCTTTTGTTCACTTTTTCTGTTCTACTTCCTCAAAGTAATGACAAAACTTTTACGCACAAAGTAGGACTGTAAACCAATTACCTTCTCACTCTGGCCAAAATCTATAGCGTCTGTTTTGACCTTGAAACTTGTGTTCTACATCAGTTTACACTTCCCATGACAGATTTATTTATTTCTGTCTCCTCACTAGTGTGACAGATTCAGTTGTAAAAGGGTGATCTATGTCTGTGCGCCATTAAAGACAAACAATATTTGGCCAAAAATGTGATTAAAGTGTGTCAATCAAATTTGATCTACCACAAAAAACTGACATATTACTTAACTGAATTATTTATTTTATTTTTTACATACTCTAGGATTTGATGACGTTTACGGTCTGGCTAGTTTCACGCAACTCTTCTGCTCCCTGTTTCACCTTGTGTGTGTGTGTGTGTGTGTGTGTGTGTGTGTGTGTGTGTGTGTGTGTTCCCTTCCAACACACACTGAGGGTGAATGGAAGATAACATTACTGGAAATAACAACTCATTAAAACATTTTTTTTCTTAAATTAAAGCATTTTTTAACACCCTACCTGAAAGCTGATAACATTATAGCCACACCCTAGACAGGAGGACAGGCTTTGACCCATTTTGACTTTCATATGATAGTTTATTCAAGGTAACACTTTCAAAAGCAGAGGATGAATAACACTTATTTACAAATTGCCCAATTTTCATTTGTACACAACAACAAAATGAAACAAGAGAAAATTAAAAAGACAGAGAAAAGTCAGAATCAGCTGCACAGGTCCACATTAACTGTGTCTGCATGCACCCAAAATCTGGGACTTCCCAAACAGCAAACAGGCACATCGTCATGTCAAATTCTTAGTTGTGCACACTGTTTTGGGTTTTTTGTTTTTTTTTGACTTCCTTATAATGCAATAAGCAAAGGAGCTCTTCTTGCTATCACGAGGTTGCCATTGCCCAGCAGGTTATTTTGGGGGCTTACCTCGTGTTGTCATCTGTGGCTAGTTTAAGCACAGAACCCACAAGGGGCCTGGCCCAGTAGTGTTTGTCAAAGATGTGCTTGTTCAAGTTTTGCTTTTTTTTGTCATTGGTGCAAAAATAAAGAAAGAAAGAAAGAAATCTGGAAGTATTCAGTTCTCAGATAAAGATATGAAGGCAAACAGGTGAATGCTCCCTCTTAGGCCAATACTGCTACATAAGAGCAGTGAACCCTGCCACACAAAGATAGAAACAGATCCTGTGAACCTAATTTTATAGTGTATAAAATATCCTAACACCAGTGACAAGTATTGCCAACCATACTGTACATGCTAAACCCCTTTAAGTAGGTACAGATTTATGCACTTTTCCCTTTTTTTGGGGGGTTCATATTTGTTTGCTTGTTTTTAGGTTCACACTACCCAATTTCATGGTGTACCTTGGTTTGGGAACAAAAGTCACATGAAACCAGAAATACTTCATTCAGCGGAACACATTTTAGTAACCTGTTGTGCTAGCAGCTCAGAGACTGTGGCACCATGGTAATCAAAACAAATCCCACTTGCAGTGGGAAGTCCTGTGCACAGCAGCACTCAAGCATCTTCCCGCACCCTATGAAAAAGATTTTTTAGAGTGGTGCATTCACTTCTTCCAGTCTATCTGTCTAGAAGAGTGTTTGGTACAATTCGGTAATATTGTGTACTCTCTTATTTTTGTGTTATGTATTTTCTCCATCTCTTCTGTGTCTCTTTTTTTTTTCTGTTACATTGTATGTGTTTGGCTTGTTTGTGTGTATCTGAGATTCAATCTGTGTATTGTGTGTGTGCGTATGTGGATGTATGGTGGCGTTTGGTTAATAATCTCCTGACCATTTCATTACAGTAATCGGGGTTGGGATCAGCAGCGGTGGCAGGATGACTTAGAGCTCAGGACCTCGCCTCATTAACTCTCTGTGACCAACGAGCGTTACTCTCGCGACAAATGGGAATTGCCTCAGCACCCCGATTCTTCTCTCTTCAGGCTCTTCTGCGGTGAGTCCAGTGGAAGTAAAGATTATATCCCTTCCTTTATAATCTCTCTTACAATCATTGCAATCAATCATGTCTCATTATAATCTTTTTTTTCTGACTGATGCATAATTAAAATTTTTCTTATATTTATCTTACATTTACAATACTGTACCATTATAAGCTGGAATCAATAACAAATTTATCTAAGCCTGCTCCACACTGTTAACCAAAATTCACTTTTACTTTAAAAACATCCCTAAATACACTGTAGCTGCTAGGTTTGCAACTGATGGGAGGCATGTGTGTTTAGACTCACTGGACATCACTAAGCCCCATTTCTTAATGCTTTTCTGAAGCTTGACCCATGTTTTAAGGAAATTCAGTGAGATGTGGTTGAGAAGGACACCGAGCCTGATCAGGTACTGTATATTTGTTTTCCTGTATATTAAATATTTGTGCTATCTGCTGGTGTGTTGTTTGTGTATGTTCCCACATGGTTTCAAAGTCACACATTTAAAAATATCTAGACAGACTGCCCAAGGCTTAAATAATGACCTGCTGTCATTTCCATGCCCTCTGAGTACCCCTCTTAATCAGCTCCCTCCATGCGCAGTCATAGAATTTAATTAGCTGCTCACCAATGTTATTATTAAAATTAATCACAGACATCCTACCAGACTGACCAAATCCTAGTTTTCACTGTATTTTGCTTTGTTGAAACCAGTAGCTTAAAAGTCACTTAGGAAACAATATTTAAATAGTAAAGGGAGCACACCAACCACAATGCCAATAAGCTCTTAATGCAGGAGAGCCAGTGTAGACAAACTGAATGATTAAAGCTGTCATACTGAAGACAATATGACAACAAAACATTCTAGTTTAAAAGTTGTAGGAAGCTGAAGATTGCCTTCAAAAGGTTCAATAAATTCATTTTTTTGTGGTCTATACATTAACCAGCAAAGATAAAAGGCAGCAAAATACCCCTTCACTTTTTTGGAAAAACCCAGAAGAGCTAACTTTCGCAGCTAAATCTAACCACAACTAAAAACAATGTCACTGTTTTCTCATTCATTCAGATGAACCCTGCATTTCATCTTGTAGTGACTGGCCTTTATTTAAAAAATATAATAATACTAATAATTTTATTTGTATAGCACCTTTTAAAACAGACACTTATAAAGTGCTTCACACACACATCAATGCACATTAAATATTCCAACATAGAAACACACAGCCAAGCAAGTTCTTACATTCGTTCATACATACATACATACTTCTATAACTCTTTACCTTTAACTGCTGATGACAACTCTCCTTTATTATTCTTTCTCTTTGATAATTATAATTGGTAATATTTTAGTGTTTTTGATTGGCTAAAGTGAGGCTACGTTTAGCCTAATTTAGGCCAAAACCATTTTTTGTATCATGCTGCAAACACGCTTTTTATTACTGTTATGCTTTTAACATGAGCATTTTAAGCAAGTGGCCACTCCAGGAACTGCAGTTCTTCTACAGTTCTTGGTACCACTTTCTTAATTTGCCAGCCCCCGAGTTACAGCATGGTTCAGTTACAGTTGACTAATGTTTGGAAACTTGCCACTGTGGTTACACAACCTTAGAAACAAGCCACAACTCAGCCATGTGCGTGCATACACACATTTGCCATGGGTGTAAGCTGGCAGTTAAAGACATAGGATTATGCTCCCATTTCTATAGGGAGTTACAGATACATTAAAAAGAGTGTGGAACATGGGCATAAAGTGGAGGGCATCCTTTACTCAGTGCTCGTCGGTCAGATGACACCGATCTTCGAACTTGATTGTGATCTCAACTAGACACGTGTAAAATTTCATGACTCTAATGTTCTTGGTTGCAACACTATCAAGTTGCCAAAGTAATAGCTGTAGTGGTTATACCAACACAAATAGGAAACAGACACAAGGTGCAAACAGACCAGTGCTGACCCTGCAGCTGCAGCTTGTAAAATACTATCTTGTAGAGGTATGGCAATAAAGAGCAGGAAAAAAAAAATCTCTGACACTGTGTTAACTTTCCCCTTTAGCCATTTTTATGCAATGATAACAAGTGTCTACAAAAACAGCAAATTTAATGTAAGCCACCATCAAAGCTGCATTCCTTGAATAGCCAGAGTCTGCAGAGCAGGGGGCCTCTTAACCACAACAGTTCAATGTTAAGATTCTGGCTCTCATTCCTCTGTTGGAGCTAAATAACCTCCATATTTCCCCGTGTGGCTGACACTAATGGGAACCACGCTGTGTCTCACAACTCGTCGCCCTGCATGCATGCGCTCACTGATGCTCAACCTACTGATTGGTTTGGTGACTGAGGTCATCTTTTCTGTGCTGACCACAAGTTGTGAAGCAAAACTTCAATAACCTGCTGGGCTAATGCAATTAGTATCCAACAACCATATCACTTACACAAGCAATGACTGCTGCCCAGAGCAAATGAACCACTGTTTGGCTCTCTGCGTAAACAATGAGGTCTTCACAAAGAGGGGGCCAGGAGTAATATGAAGAAACAGCCTTAGTGTTATCAAGTCATGAGTGTGGTTAGGGTGAGAAAGAGAAAGAGAGGTGAAATGTGTACTATCAACATGGGACAGGATGTTATCTCACAGGGCTTTCATCAGTTTTACCCTCACTATCAGCCCTCTATCTGATGAACACTCCACAGTTATGAAGTGTTCACACTGCCAGAGATATGCCACGAGTAAAAGTGTTTTTCCTGCCACCCAAGCATAACAGATAAAGAGCTTAGAAATCAAAAAGGATTTCCAGTTTCAAGAAGAATGATCATTCCCCAGTGTCTGGATTATACAGCGTTATTGAACACGGTTATTGGGAATAAAAAGTCATGCAAATTGTTGATCTGTAAATAGTAAAAAAGCAATAAAAAGATACTAGGGTCATTCCATTAAAAATACATATATATATTAGCGACTGCCTCCCACCAGACCCCTTCAGTTTCAGCTGAATTTTGTAAAATAACTTTAGCATATTTAATGAAGCCATGTAAAATTTTACCTGCATACTATGATTACTTTCTGAGTTGGAGGCCCTCAAAGTACATGGGGATGGGATGAAATTTTGCACGTAACTACAGCAGCTAGTCACATAAATATTTCAGGACTGAAAAACACATTTAAGCTCTGTTAAAAACTGCAACCAAAATGCCAAAATCTCATTCTTTTATATAACTCACTCTGAGCATCAATATCATGAGATGCATCACAGTTTTGATAGCAAAACCCCACCAATTTAATATCTATGATGTAAAGTAACAGAAACATGTATTGGTACCCTACAAAAAAGTGCATTTTGGGTGAATTTTTAAGGGTCATATCACCATGTGGGATATCCGCAAGTTTGATTTGGCAAAGATTTTATGCAGGATCCCCATTAGAGAGGCAAGGCTGAGATGGTTTGGACATCTACAGAGGAGGGGTTGTGGATATTTTGGACAAAGGATGTTGAAGATGAAGCTGATACACCATCTTTGAACATTTAGCCAGCAAAAAAGTTACAACAAATAAACACCGGCCACTGTCATCAGTAAATGTAATCTTATTTGAAGATAGGCCATTGGAAGTCAACAAGACCAATATTGGGCTGTACCTGATGGCTGTAGCTCAAGAGGTAAGTTGGTTAAGCACGAATTGGAAGGTCAACGGTTCGATCCACAGCTCAGAGCTGTATGTTAGTGGATAAAATAGTGAACCCCAAAGTGCATTTGTGACAGAATGCATGCACATACTCTATAGTGTATATATACCTGTGAAAGTGGCTTGTAATGTAAAGCCCTCTGAGTGGACCTAAGAAGTGCAGTATATATAAATGCAATTCATTTACCGATGTTCAGACGGATATGTGAGTACATCAAGTTAAAGGTTATCTATAATTAAACCATTCATGAGAATACTGTGTTTCTTTTTCACAAAACCATAGTGAATATGGTTAGTGGCTAGTGTACACTACACTTTCCTAACCTACTGTACGCATTTAAAAACAAAATAAAAATAAATCTCTATGATCCATAATGGAAACTGTGACCCCAAAAAACTTCAGCAAAAGCTTCTTTAACTCAACACCCATCTATTATGTCTTTGGTTTGACTTTCAACCTGATTGCAATCAGCACTTGATGTAATTAATGAGGTGATTAATTGTTGGATTGATCCACTGATCAATCAAAAAGCTCTTCTGTACACCTGAAATCCTTAGCCTAGTGCAATTACTGGGAATATTAAAGGTTTAATTGGATCCTAGGGTCAATTCTGTTGAAAATTTGTTTATAATTTATAGAGAACATTTTTGGTACAAGCTATAGAAATTAAATAGTGCTATTAATTGTTTTTATTTCAGAGTGACTTAACTGCACGCTTTCAAATGTGGTTTGGAAATGAAAATCAATCATATGAACCTAGAAGTGGCTCAATCAAGCTTTAGCAAACCTGTCATGCTGATAGGAAGGGCTTCTCCCTAAATGCTGATTTTTAATCAGTCATACAGGCAACACGTTGATTCTCATTTTGTTAATTGAGTCAAAGTACTTTTTGCTTTTGAGTAAATTTTTTTATTACTAGGTCCCAGTATACAAACTATGGCAGGACAGCAAGACGTATGATAAACTTTAACAAACAAACCTTTTTCTCAAAATTATGTAAATATAACATTTACTGAGATAGAGAGGGCAACACAACACTGAGCTGCATGCCATGTTTGTGTTTGCTGCTCCAAAACTCTCAGTCCAAAGCTTAATGCAGGGCTTGAAGCAAAGATTATTTCTGTCTGAAGATTTTTTTAGTTTAATTTAATTTAATTAAATTTAATTTTATTTTATTTTTTGATGGTTGTCCAGAAGGGACAGTTTCAGTTTTTTTTATTGTGGCGAAATATGGCGTTAACATCACAGAAAATAAACAAGGGCACTAAAATGTAAGTCCTTCAGATAAAATGTAACGTAGGAATTTAATGTGGTGTGCCTCCTCTGCAGATGTGTTGCACAGTAACTGTGAGGAGGAGTTAATCTATTTCTAATATGGTTAGGTTGGTATGTTTTTGGACAATGACACACTTTTTGTGATTTTTGCCTCTGTACCCCACCAGAGTGGATTTTAAATCAAACAATCAAAATGGGACTGAAGTGCAGAGTTTCAAGGGGTTTCCCAAAAGTATTACATTAACTCTTTAGGAATTACAACCATTTTTTGCCCATTTTCAGAGGCCAACAAAAGTAAGTGGACAAACTAACATAATTTTAAATACAAGGATTGTTTTTAATACTTGAATGAAAATCCTTTGCAGTCAATCACTGCCTGAGGTCTAGAGCCCATGGACATCACTAAATCCTGTTTCCTCCCTTGAGATGCTCTGCTAGGCCTTTACTGTAGCGACCTTCAGTTGCTGCTTGTTTGTGGGTATTTCTGCATTCAGTTTTGTCTTCAGTAACTGAAAAGCATGCTCTACTGGGTTGAGATCAGGTGGCTGACTTGGACGTTGAAGAATATCGATCACTTGGAATCAACGGTAGATCTTTCATCTGCTTAATTTGCCGTGGAATAATCATGGGACAGGCCTCACCTGACCACGAAACAGTGTATGAGTTAATTGACCAATTACTTTTAATCCTATGAAAATAGTTGACTATGTAAAAAAAAAAAAAGAAAAAGAAATAAATAAATAAAAAATAAAACTGAAAGTGTGCACTTGATTGTTTGATTTAAAATCCACTGTCGTGAAAAATTAACAAAAAAATTATAAAAATTTCATCATTGGCAAAACGTATGGACCTGGCTGCAGTTACAAGTAAGGTCTGTTGGAGAAAAAACACATTGCTTTATATTGAGACTAAACGAGTAAATCTGATTCAACATGGAAAAGTCAAATTTATGCAAACCTCCGAGATTTTTGCACAAGACTATATAGAAGATGTTGAAGCCTTGACTTAAGCATTTTGGGCAATGCTATGTTGCTGTTTTTTAAACCCAGATTTCATAAGCACAGGGTTGATCTGACTAGGGTATGGCATACCATATGCTACTCATATGGCTGGCAATGAATCACTCACAAGGTAGGCTCACCCAAAAGCATACCCTGCTTTATCATCTATTTTTCTCTACATAAGACCAGAATAAACAGAGTGAACATCATGTCGTATTAAATAGGACTTGAAACTAGAGACCATAAACTCACCAGTAAAGATCATGAGCAGTAGTCGCTTTCCTGTAGACTTCTTTAGACTCAGACTTATTTTGCAGCAGAGGAGTTGCCCCTCACAAGCCTTTAGAAACAATGCAGGTTTAAGGCAGTTCCACAGTGGCCTCACTTTTTAGACCTGGAGGACACATCGATACATAGATGCTTGTTAGAAAGAAAAGTCAATGTGAAGGAAACGTTATGACGTATAATGTGTGATAGTGAAGACATCATGAAAAATACAGGCTGTAGAGAGAGAGAGAGACAGACAGAAAGAGAGAGAGAGAAAGAGAGAGAGAGAGAGAAACAGAGAAACTGGGGTGGAGGTGAGGCAGTGCCAGTGGGAGCTCGAAGCTGAAGAAGGTGACCCTGAGATACAGGCAGCGCTGTTCATTTAGGCAGGCAGTGAACAGAGCAGTGACAGCCAGCACCAGAGTAGTGCTGGACCCCTGGAGAGAGGCACTGCAGCAGATGGAATAAGAGAATTTAGATTAAACAATCCCACACCGCAAAGTGTCACCATGTTGATGCTCTCTTATTAGATGTTAGGCTCTAGTACCCAAAGGACGCAAACCTTTCTAAGAGAATGCACAAAAAAAATTCATACATGATTATTATTAAGGGTAGGGGGTGGCTAAAAATGCATCTCGAGTTTTTTCATTATTGATATTATCTTTAAGTAACTTTTGGTCAATTCATTTTTAAGTCAAAAATCTTTGGAAAATATAAGTTGTCAGTATGGATATTTTGACATAATCCTTTGGGTATACAATCTGAAAGCCTCATGGGAAAATGTAACTCTGACAGTAATGATGAAAACTGTAAGAGACTCAGTTACATAATGTGATACTTGCATGCTTAGAAAATATGGTTGTCAGGAAATTCTTACAAGCAGTACACAAGGACCAGAGACATGACACTCAAAGTATCCTGAATAGAAATTTATGGGAGAATTCTGTAACAGCAAAGATGGTGGTAGAAGTATATCTTCAAGACAGTTCTGATGTCCTGGGGACCATTGAAATTAAAGTTAATTTAGACAATGCTTTAAATAACTACTTAATAAGTGGCCTGGGTGCATTTCAGGATAGATGCAGAGAAGCTCCTCGCTTCTAGAAGGTCTTTGGTACTACCTCAGAAATCAGAGCCTGCAGGCCAAACTCCAGCCCCCTATAAAATCCAAATCAGGAAATGGATGAGCAAACCACATTGTTGGACTGACAGATGTGCACAGTGTAGGTTCAGGAGAATTCCAGCTGTGCCGTAACAGGAAGATCCACTCATTATTGTAGTAAAAACATACAGTACCTTGAAAAACTATTCATACCCCTTGAACTTTTTACATTTTGTCACGTTACAACCACAAACTTAAATGTATTTTATTGGGATTTTATGTGATAGACCAACACAAAGTAGCACATAATTGTGAAGTGGAAGGAAAATGATATATGGTGTTCAAAATTTTTTACAAATAAAAATCTGAAAAGTGTAGCATACATTAGTATTCAGCCCCCCTGAGTCAATACTTTGTCAAACCACCTTTTGCTGCAATTACAGCTGTAAGTCTTCTTTCTCCCAGCTTTGCATATGTAGAGACTGCAATTTTTGCCCACTCTTCTTTTCAAAATAGCTCCAGTTCAGTAAGACTGGATGGAGAGTGTCTGTGAACAGCAATTTTCAAGTCTGCCACAGATTCTCAATAGGATTTAGGTCTGGACTTTGAGTGGGCCATTCTAACACATGAATATGCTTTGATCTAAACCATTCCACTGTAGCTCTGGCTGTATATTTAGGGTCGTTGTCCTGCTGGAAGGTGAACCTCCGCCCCAGTCTCAAGTCTTTTGCAGCCTCTAACGGGTTTTCTTCCAGGATTGCCCTGTATTTAGCTCCATCCATCTTCCCATCAATTCTGACCAGCTTCCCTGTCCCTGCTGAAGAAAAGCTTCCCCACAGCATGATGTAGCCACCACCATGTTTCACGATGGGGATGGTGTGTTCAGGTTGATGTGCAGTGTTAGGTTTCCTCCACACATAGCGTTTTGCATGTAGGCCAAGTTCAATTTTGGTCTCATCTGACCAGAGCACCTTCTTCCACATGTTTGCTGTATCCCCTACATGGCTTGTGGCAAACTGAAAATGGGACTTCTTATGGCTTTCTTTCAACAATGGCTTTCTTCTTGTCATTCTTCCATTAAAGCCAGATTTGTGGAGTGCACAACTGATAGTTGTCCTGTGGACAGATTCTCCCACCTGAGCTGTGGATCTCTGCAGCTCCTATAGAGTTACCATGGGTCTCTTGGCTGCTTCTCTGATTAATGCTCTCCTTGCCCGGCCTGTCAGTTTAGCTGTATTTATACTGAGATTAAAGTACACACAGGTGGACTCTATTTACTAATTATGTGACTTCTGAAGGCAAATGGTTGCACTGGATTTTATTTAGGGGTATCAGAGTAAAGGGGGCTAATATACTAATGCACGCCACACTTTTCAGATTTTTATTTGTAAAACATTTTGAACACCATGTATCATTTTCCTTCCACTTCACAATTATGTGCTACTTTGTGTTGGTCTATCACATAAAATCCCAGTAAAATATATTTAAGGTTATTTGTGGTTATAACATGACAAAATGTGGAAAAGTTCAAGGGGTATGAATACTTTTTCAAGGCACTGTAAGAGGGTAAGTAGCAGCCAGGTACTGCTAATCAAATGCACTTGATTAATTGATGATCAGCAAGTGTGACCACCTCTATAAAAGCAGAAGTTTTGGCAGTTTGCAGGTCTGAAGTATAACGCCATGTATCATTTTCCTTCCACTTCACAATTATGCGCTACTTTGTGCTGGTCTGTCACATAAAATCCCAATAAAATACATTTAAGTTGTAATGTGACAAAATGCGAAAATGTTCAAGGGGTACTTTTTCAAGGCACTGTAGGTGCTTATTGTTTTTTGGTTTTTTTTGACTGTGTACATAATGTGAATCAAAATGGCACTTCTTCAAGTGCTTTGGTGGAAAGAACAAAGTCATACATGGATAGCTTGCGCATGTGTAGTAGTATTATAAACTGCGGGCAAAAAAGATTTTTAAACCTTATTTTGGGGCAATGTCAACAAACTTTTTTATTCAGTTTTTCTGTTAGTTATGGCTCTCCCCCCATTCATTTACATAGAGTCTTCAAAATACAAACCCAAATAACTCCCCAGAGGTGCTACCAAGATGGCTTCTCAGTGGTAAGTCTTGCTACAAGGAGGACGTTGCAAGGACCACATGTGGAATCCAATCTCATCTTAAAAAACACAAAATCAGGCAGTATAAGAAAAAAGAGTGAGATTAGAGTGTGGATAGGGTTTGCCAAACTCTTCATTACTGGGACCTGGACTTGTAATTTTTCCACTTCGATCTCATTCTCCATTTCAAGGACACATTGGCTGCTGAGAGTGTGATGGCTTTGTGGTTATAGCAGTGATGCTCCCTCCATTGTGTTTGGCCGGCCGGCTGCCTGATATATTATATCTTCTGATTACCACCCACCACACACACTGATAAGATCCCAGCTGGAACAGGACTGGGCCCAAAGTGCCAGCACTGAGTCTGCATGCAATTTGTAAACCAGAATCAGGATGCTTGTGCATATGTGCATGTTTGTCTGGCTACTCAAACATCAGCACACATAAATGTCTTGGTGAAGACCACCTGACATTAGCACACACATCTGACTGGTGTGAAAGAAGGAAAATACAAAGTAGAAAGAAATGCAAAGTGTAGGTTTGTGTGTGAGTGAGTAATCATGTTCGGTAACACAAAAACTTTCCTCATATGTCATATGTATAAAAATTAAGAAATTTAATTCAATGTATAAATATTTTGTAGATTTTATAATAGTTTCTCCATGATATTTTATATATCATGACATTTCTTTAGGACCACAGTTTGGGATTGGAGCAATTTGGATTTAGTTTATGGTTTGTTTTAGACTTTCACCTGCCTGGGAGAACTGGATGGCTAACAAAATAGCCTATACCATCACAGAGACTCTCCAGCTGTTATTAGAGATGTACGGATTATTCTTCTTGGCCATTTTTTTTTAAGTTTGACCTGCCAGTTTAGATTTTGGCTGATTAGGATTTCCAATTTAATTTAAGTTCAAAACAAAATGCTGACTAACCTTTTCACTGTCTCTAAAATGTCATCAGATTACAGGACCCTTTGTCACACTACAACAAATCTCAACTCTCTACACTAAATGCAGCTAAAAGTTAATTACAGTATTTACTGTTTTATGTAGCATGTTTTTATTGCCTGTGTTACTTTGCAATTACACCTCTAAAACGTTAGTTGATGTTAGAGTTTCTGTGCCATTGCGTTGAGTTTCAGTGTTACTTTGAACAGTGCTAACTGAACCTGAGCTGTTCATGCTGCACGCAGCAACCATGGTTAATTATATCTTAACTTATATGTGGGCTGACTGGTCAGCAGTTGCAGCTAATCAGCTAAAAACTGTCCACATCTCGTAACTGCCTAACTGACTGCTACATCATTAGTTCATATCAGCAGTATGTGCATTCATTAATCCTCTTTAAACATTTTGACAAGATTAAGATCAGAGTGGGACTGAAATGTTAAACTGTTGTCCATTAACATGTTTTGATGCTGATTTTTAGTAGTCTTGTATCATGTATAATTAATGTCCTACAGAATAAATGGCAAATATATGGAATCTTTTGAAAAATATCATTGTAAAAATACATTTTTAAAAACTATACAGGATTCTTAAATACTGCATTGTCAAAGTGATATTAAATAACATGAACCCTTATCATTCTGGATGTCCTGGATAGCTTAATTCTGCCAATCCACAGTGAAAAATATTAATCTAATATTTGAAAATAAGAGAGTGCTGCATTCATAGGAAATTTTCACAGAACTCTGCAGTCCTGTGAAAAATTAAGTACACTCATTCTGGGTAAGTAGCAGCCAGGTGCTGCTAATCAAATTCCCTTAATGAATTCATCATCAGCAAATGTGACCACCTCAATAAAAGCAGAAGTTTTGGAGGTTTGCTGGACTGGAGCATTCAGGGCTGTGTCAACATAATGCTACAGTCTTCCCAGGAGTGGAGGTCCCAAGGTGAGACTGTGCAATGCTCAGAGAAATTCCAAAAAAACAGCTACATCTCAGACCCTAAAGTCTTCGGTTAGCATGTTAAATGTTAAAGTTCATGACTGTAAAATTAGAAAAAGACTGAACACGTATGGCTTATTTGGAAGGGTTGCCAGGAAAAAGCCTCTTTTCTCTAAAGGCTTAGGTTTACAAAGTTGCAGCAGACCAAAAGTGGAGATGTTTAGCCATAATGCATAGTGCCACGCTTAGAGAAACCCAAACATAGTGTATCAGCACAAACACCTCATACCAGCTGTCAAACATGGTGGTTAAGGGGTGATGATTTGGGCTTGTTTTGCAGCCACAGAACCTGGGCACCTTGCAGTCATTGAGTGGATCGTGAACTCCTCTGTATACCAAAGTATTCTAGAGTCAAATGTGAGGCCATCTGTCCGGCAGCTAAAGCTTGGCTAAAACTGGGTCCTGTGACAGGACAGTGATCCCAAGCACAGCAGCAAATGTACAACAGAATGGCTGAAAAAGAAAAGAATCAAGGTGTTGCAATGGCCCAGTCAAAGTAAAGACCTCAACCTGATTGAAATGCAGTGGTGGAACCTTAAGAGAGTTGTACATAAATGAATACCAGCAAATCTCAATGAACAGTAAAGAAGAGTGGGCCAAAATTCCTCCACAACAATGTGAGAGACTGATGAAATCATACAGAAAATGATTACTTGAAGTCATTGCTGCTAAAGGTGGTTCTACAAGCTATTGAATCATAGGGTGTAATTAAACTTTCTTCTTCACATGACTATGGCGTCACTGGTGAGCTAGCTGTACAATAGAAGTAACCAGATGGTCTTGAATCCATAAAGTTTGCTGTTGCTGGGTTTGTTAAAACTACCCAGACTGCTGAGATCATTTTACTTTATTATCGCCACTGTTGTGCCTTCTCCTCATGACAGAGCCATTTCTCACCGAGACACTGTCTTTTAACTAATTAATTTTGCTGAAACAGAATTTATCTTCCATTACTCCACACATATGGACTCACAATCAGATTTCCTTTAAAAAGGAAAAGGAAACTTTTGTTGCCAGCAATGGCCTCATTTTTTACTGAATTTATTTATTTATTTATGTATTTATTAATAGCAGGTTCATGATGGACAGCTCTGTACTTCTGAATGTAAACTGTCTTAATTTATAGTGGCACTGAGGGATGCATAAATTTTTCTTACCACTTGTCTGATTCAATATTATGTGAGTATTTCAGCCTCTTCCTCTTTTCACAAGAATTACAATCCTCCTCTGAAGAAAAATACAGTGGGGAAGTTACCTCTGAAATTTTAAACAAAAGACTGAAAAGAAAACAGATGCTTTTTCTCCCTTCAGTATGAAGTTGACATGATGCTATCGATCTGTCACTATTAAGACATTGTGCCCTTTTCCCAGCTTACATGTATAAGATAGATGATCTATGTGTAATGATGCACACACAGTTGTAGAAAGGGAACACACCCATACATACATACATACTTTTTCTAAAATTTCTGCTCCTCTCACATCATCTTTTTCAGGTCCTTCTTTCTTTCTCATCATCTACAGAAGCTCCAGAGGGGTCCTCCTATACAGTGCTGTGAAAAAGTATTTGCCCTCTTCCTGATTTCTTAGTTTTTTGCATATTTGTCACACTTAAATGTTTCAGATCATCAAACAAATTTTAATATTAGTCAAAGATAACCTGAGTAAATACAAAATGCAGTTTTTAAATGATGATTTCATTTATTAAGGGAAAAAAGATATCCAAACCTTGTTAAATCATGAATTAACTAGGATTAACCACACCCAGGCCTGATTACTGCCAGACCTGTTGAATCAAGAAATCACTTAAATAGAACCTGCCTGACAATGACCCAAAAAACACCAGCAAGTCCAGCTCTGAATGACTCAAAAAAACAAAATGAAGGTTTTGGAGTGGTCTAATGAAAATCTGGATATAAATCTGACTGAGATGCTTTGGTATGACCTTAAACAGACCGTTCATGCTCGAAACCCTCCAGTGTGGCCATTGTCCTGCTGCATATCCCAAGTGCTCTTCAGCTTCAGGGAACAAACTGATGACCAGAGATTCTCCTTCAGGATTTTCTGGTAGAGAGCAGAATTCATGGTTCTATCAATTACGGCAAGTCGTCCAGGTGCTGAAGCAGCAAAGCCGCCCCAGACCATCACACCAGCACCACCATGTTTAACTGTTGGTATGATGCTCTTTTTATGAAATGCCGTGTTAGTTTTACGCCAGATGTAACAGGACGCAAACCTTCCAAAAAAAATTCAGCTTTTGTCTCATCAGTCCACAGAATATTTTCCCAAAAGTCTTGGGGATCATCAAGATGTTTTTTGGCAAATGTGAGACAAGTCTTTGTGTTCTTTTTGCTCAGCAGTGGTTTCCTCCTTGGAACTCTCCCATAGATGCCATTTTTGTCTCTTTCTTATTGTTGAATCATGAACTCTGAC
Source organism: Paratilapia polleni (assembly GCA_015106735.1). Lineage (NCBI taxonomy): Eukaryota > Metazoa > Chordata > Actinopteri > Cichliformes > Cichlidae > Paratilapia > Paratilapia polleni. The sequence goes on from VUQI01006963.1 coordinate 54,369, forward strand.
CTTAACTGAGGCAAGTGAGGCCTGCAGTTCTTTAGATGTTGATCTGGGTTCTTTTGTGACCTCCTGGATGAGTTGTCGATGCACTCTTGGAGTAATTTTGGTAGGCCGGCCACTCCTGGGAAGGTTCACCACTGTTCAAGGTTTTCTCCATTTGTGGATAACGGCTCTCACCGTGGTTCGCTGGAGTCCAAAGCCTTAGAAATGGCTTTGTAACCCTTTCCAGACTGATCAATGTCAATGACTTTGTTTCCCAGCTGTTTGTTTAGATGATGTGTTGTTTTTGAGATCTTTTAGCCTACTTCACTTTGTCAGACAGGTTCTGTTTAAGTGATTTCTTGATTCAACATGTCTGGCAGTAATCAGGCCTGGGTGTGGCTGGTAA
>VUQI01006965.1:0-14020 GCA_015106735.1 Paratilapia polleni
CTCATCACTACAATGTTGTGCATCTGGAGACAAAACATCATCAGACTCTTCTCTCTCATCAACTAAGCCAGCAAAAATGGGAGGTGGTATTTCATCTGAATGTGGTACAGGTCTCATTGCTGATGGCAGGTTAGGGGAACTGATAGATGATTTAGTTTTGGAACTGTATCCAGAAATATTGACTAAACAGAAGTAGCAGTCATCAAAGTGATTCTGTGGCTCCCTCCATACCACTGGAATACCAAAACCCAAGCTCTTTCTCTTTCCCTTAGTCCACTGAGGTTTTTGACACAGGCCCGGCAAACTGAATGAGGTGCCCGTGGCTTGTCTTAGTCGCTCAATTTCATACCAAAATAAACAAAGTATGACTTTTTCACAAAATCTGTTATGTTTTGTCGCTGTCTGGATGTAGTGAAGCATCCACAGATATAGCAAAAAAAACCCATCTAGATCATATTTACAATTTCTCCTGTTACTGGCCATATCACATCAGGTTTAAGCATTGAAAAATGCCTCCACAGGCACAAGAGTAGTGAGGATGGCAAAGAATTCAGCCAGGTGTGTTGACCTGGAGCAGAACTTCACAATACAACCCACGCTGAGATGTTTTGGGTGGTGATTAAAGGTCACAAAAGACTTCTTCACCCTCCTCATGCTCGCACAAGGCAAAATCTGTTACGACTGCCACTTGTGAAAAAACAGAGAAAATGGATATTAGTTTTGAAATCAGCAACCAAAAATTTGTAAAGAACAAGTGTGAGATTTCATACAGCAAATATGATGCAGGGCGGTGTTATATTAAAGAATTTACTCCTCATTGTACCTGATGACAGTGTGATGCTGTAATTATGTGAATCTGATATTTTCTAATCTTTTTTTATCATACTTCTACTACCAGCCCTCTTTAGACATACAAGGCTAACTTGTATTTCTGTCTAAACTCTGCTCTTATCTCTACGGCTGTACCAACAAACACAGCTGCACTACTGCTGTCAAAGAGCTGACACCAAAAATATGAGGAAAGGAAAGTCAGTGTGTTGGTGGTTAGTCACAATGTACGCATATTCTAATCAAAAGGGGACCGGCCTTGGTGAGCTTTCAGTGTGGAGGACATTTCCTCTAATAATTAACCTTCCAGAAATCTTTTGAAACACTGCCTGCTCAAAAGTTACACACACACACAGCTGCCTGATCCCTGGCATCGAACGGTGCACTGGATTTGACTTTCAAAGGCAAACAGAATGCTATGTTTTATTCACCAGTATTTATTTTATCAGTATGAAACGTAATACCTGTTTTTTAGTGTAGGGTCTTTACCCTAAAACATAAAGCGCGCTATATAAATAAAATTGAATTGAACTGAATTAAACCAGATATAATGTATCAAGTCATGCTACCTCACTGAACAGTTTAAGCCCAATCAAACTAATCAAGTGATTGAATAGAACTAAGCACAAAAGTAGCGTGCTTGAGTATTTCTATATTGCAGTGCTTCTTTTGACTCCACTACATTCATGTGACAGCTTTAGTTACTTTACAAAATTAGACTTTAGCACACAAAACATAGAAAAGCTTTGGTATGGATTATACAGACGGCATGCTGAAACCACTGGCTGACTAACTTAATGGGTCCAGCTTTCAATATGCTGCTTTTCCCTTCAATAATTTTACTAATTTGGAGGTTTGGGGTCGGCTGAACAAAGCAAGCACTGTGATGATGTTCACTGGAGCTCTCAGACATTTCTTTTAAAAATCAATTAACACATTATAATCAGCAGATCAGTTATTGATGGAAATACTCATTAGTTGCGCTTTGCCACCTTCACTGATTACACCTGTAAAATTCAGCTTGTATATGAGGCTAATGCAAGAGTTATAACAGTGAAATATATAATACAGACTGGTTTGAGCACATTTTCGTGGCATTACTTCCCTATTTTTATTTAAATGACATTTTCAATGCAGGAATTTGACTTTTATTGGAGTATTTTACGGTATCGGTGCTTTTACATGACTTCTTCTACCATTCGTATGGGCACAATCCCAGAGTCCGAGCTGCACTGCCAAGTAAAAGAGAACTATTTCTACTAATAACAAGTCTACCTAAGCTGCGTAATGTATACGTTCACCCTGACTAGAAGTACCACGGTCCGGCGGCAAAACACTACGAAATTAACAGTAAACTCACCTAAACTTACATTTAGGGCAACATTCATGACACGAACAAGTATGTCATTTTTCTTACCTTCCGAGCTCTTTGCCGGGGATAATGGTGTAGTGGTCAGTGAAAGGTTCGTTGTTGATGGTGGTTTTGATTTCGGACAACAAGCCGCTGACACCGCGGCTCTGGCTCGGTTCAGCCGCAGGGGTGTGATAGAGGTGGCTTCGGCTTCTCGAGTCCCCGGCGCGCGGGCATTCGGGGATCATGGCGTCGTTTAATTGGAGCGGTTAGTTGGCTAACGTTCAGATGAAAACTTTCACAAACAGTACAATTACATTAAACGACACCGCTTACTATGCTCCGAGAAACAACAGAAACAAACATTCGGGCGACCGAAAAATATCGCTTCTTCTAGGCAGCCTAGCAGTTCAAATGATTAGCACCGTGTAATATTCTACTCCGTAACGCAACTGGACAGCTCATTTTGACCAAGTTCGCTCCACACTCAGCTTCTCGCTGGTCACCAGTCCTCTACTTGCTCTTCACTGACAAGCCGACCCGGTGCTGCGCTTTCTGTAACCATGGCAGCTTGTGTTGATTGACAGGTATGCCTGCCAATTGGATGGCGTTATAGAGAATGCCTCCTACGGCACTTAGCAAATTAAAAATTAAAATTCAAAAACATATAGCTGGATCAGTTTTACTTTACGTCACTTTTTCATATTAGGAAAAGATTATACAAAGCTGACCATCTCTAACGCTTTTAATAAAAAATACTGATAGTACTGTATGTCCCTTAAATAGCGACCATAAAGACACGCAATAAACTACGAAAAGAAACAAAGCAACTACAGAGAACAAAGACAAAAAAACTACAGTGAAAGAGGGCAACTACAGAGACAAAACTGCAAAAAAAAAACAAACCAAAAAAACACAAGTGACAGCAAAGAAACACAAAATGACCACAGACAAAATAATAATAATAATAATAATAATGATGAAAACAATAATAATAGTAATAATAAGCAAAATGCAAAACCACAAAGGAGAAATAAAATTGCCACAGACATGAAAAACCTAAAATAACTTCAAAGTGTCAGTTTGAAATTGTAAGTTCGTTGGCAAAAGGCAAGTGAGCACGAATAAGTGATCTGTGACCAGAGGCTAACTGAACCATTACAGCTCCCTGTGCAGTAAGTGGTAGTATATGGTAGCTTTGAGAATGTGCTTTGTGTTAAGAAAGTTTCTTACTAATACACACATGCATGTGAGACCTATCTGTACTTAATATTTTATTTGAAAAACAAACAAAAAACAAACAGAAAAACCTTTCATCCAAGATCAACAATGAGCCTTTTGACTTTTTAATCATCATGTCACAGTCTGTACAATAAATGCACACAGTACAGTAACAAAGTGACCATTTTATTGAGATCCATATGGTAAGGTGGAGCATTAGCACAGCCTGAGTATTTAGAAATCTCTTCTGTCAAATCTGAACTGTACCCTTCAAAATTATGTACATATGTGTATAATACACACAGATGAAACTGGAAACAAAAGAAAAATAATATCCATGCTTTAGTGTCACCTCCCAGAAAAGTTGTCACCACCTGGTCTTCCCCTTTTTACTTTTGATAAATTCCCCTTTAAAAAAAAAAAAAAGAAAAAAAGAAAAGAAAATGAAAGAAAACCAGAACAGCAGCTACAATTTTCCACTACCTTACCTTTCAGTAGACAGCACATCATAGTTTACTTTTCCAATATCATGTTTAAACTTGTATAGCTTCTATCAACGCACTTACAGATAAGTGTTACTGGAGCATTCGTAATCTTTCTTTTCCCACAATACATATCAGTGTTCAACATATCAACCCAACAGAAACAACACGTCTGTATGCTGTCTTCACATGTTTACCAAAGTACATACAAAAATCTCTTAATTTTATGCATTTTCATAACCTGTCCAAAGCATAGAGTACTTGCTGGATACATGTGGCTCTGAAATGTATAACAGAGTGAGCCATTTGTGACATGGAAGAACAGTTGACATTAACCTCAATAATTACACCAGTGAAAAGTGGTGAACAGAAGAGGAGGAATAGTGTGAGTCAAATGTTAACAGACCACAGTTTCTCCACATTAAGTGACAGAAAACCAGCCTTACTACAGAATAGAAAAGACACATAAAACACAAAGGCTTCAAAAGTGAAGGCAAACTCTTCCACTGATCCTCCTTATTACATGATTAAAAAAACTACAAAGAAAACATTCAAGGAAAGCTTAGGACTTCCCCTTGCTTATAAATACAATGCTGTATAAATAACAGTACAAAAGATTGTAGAAAAAAAGATGAGAGCAACAAAATCACAGCCTTGTCCTTGTGTATGTAGAGATGTGTGGATAAGATGTCACCACAGCAAACAATGACAGGAATACCAACTGATCTCACTGCCAGAACAGTAAGTAAAACAGTTATCTGACTCTAACAAACATTCTAAAATCTGCTCTGCCTAATCTTCATCTATGTTGCACTGCCTAAATGTCAATTAAAAATTCGGAATTTCTATTGCTTTTTTTAGAGACCCCATTTTCATATTTTCTGTAGCCATGCAAGCGAATACAGCATCATGTAGGTGATCACACATCATTTGAGATGCCTATGTCAGTAGTCTTTTAAATGAAAGGAACAAAAAGTGAAATTCTGCAGATGTATTCAGCTTTTCAAACATCACATCATGTGGGGAACAAAGAAGCATGAAATCTGACAGGCTGCTGAAGTAAGGGGTCTCTGCTAAGCACGAGGGGCTGTTCCTCAAACTTTAACATGTGATTGATTAGGGATACTCTAACCCAGATAGAAAAGAAAAAGAAATGATTGTCCCAGATGTTGCCCACATCTTAAATATTCTTAGGGACACATTTGGACTTTACTGATGGTGTGGACTCATGGGGAGTCTGGCCACAGGTCCACCTTTTAAGAGCTACACGTCAAGTATGTTATGATATCTGGGCCATACATGGTTCACATAATTTCCCAGTGCCATAGCTGAGCCTTAACTCTTTCACCAGGTCACTGGTGACACATCCAGGATTGGGGTTAGGCTTGGGTTTTGTTTTAGCTACATGCTAAATGGGCAAATTTTCAGATGCTAGAAGATGATACATTTCAAATGAAGCCACATATTTTTTGGCATTAGTGTTTCTGTTAAAAGATTTCAACTTGGGTGTTCCAAAGAGGTGAAAATTCTATAAAGAGGGGCGCATGTTAGCCAAACCACAACTCTTAAGTCTAGATGGGTCGTCAGTGACCTGGTGGATAATTGAAGTGCCAAAGGTAGCCCAGATTAGGCCCAAATGTGCAGTGATTTCAGCTCAGCAGACTCCCATTTCTGCTCTGCAGGGACATATACTTGAGTTGCTCATGGTTGGTGAAAAGTTCAACTGTGGTGAATTTTGAATCTTATCACACAATAAGACGTGGACAGTTGACACTTACACACATCAGTCCTACTCAGGATCAGGAGGGGGGATTCTATCCCAGCATACCTTGGATGACGGGGATGCACAGTGTGACAACACATAGTGGCAACTATTTAAAAAAATTCTTGCTTTATACACCTACATCTGCACATTGCAGAACACAGACCAGTGTGGGTCAGGCTAGGTAAAGATTGTCACTGGGTTTAGGTGTGGTAAGGATGAGGCAATTAAGTAACTGAGGGATTAGGGTTAAAAAAAAACACAAAACTTAAACATTAATTCTCGTTTCCCATGTCAAAGTTTGATGTTCTGAGCATCTACCTACAAACCCAGTTTCCATACCATTACTCTCATAATGGGCACTCTAGTTCCTACAGTGGCACTGGACATAAACTGACAGGTGCTGCTTAATCTTCTGCAAATCTGTATAAACTCCAGATGTGACTGAATACAGTTTTATTTATACTTAGCCACCGGAAGGTGTGATAATCCACTTAAAGCTTTTTGAAAGCAGGCAGGACTGGGTTGCACCAACTCTTCATACAGTTAGGCCCATAAGTTTTTGGACAATGACAAGTTTTTTTGTAATTTTACCTCTCACCACCCCACCACCACATTGGGTTTTTAATCAAGATAACTAAAGTGGATGATAGCAGAACAGAATTCTTTCCTTGGTTAAGAAGAACCCCTTCACAAATCTTGCCAAGTCAAGAATGCTCCCGAGGAGATAGATCATTGTATCAAGTCTATAATTAAGTAACACCTTCATAAATGTAAATATAGATGGTTTACAACAAGGTGTAAACCACTGGTTACACTCAAGAACAGGAAGGACACATTAGACTTTGCCAGAAAACATCTAAAAGAGCCTGCACAGCTAAATGGACTGATTCTTATATAGCGCTTTTCTACTCTACTTGAGCACTCAAAGCGCTTTATACAACATGCCTCATTCACCCATTCACACACATTCATGCAAGCACTTCCCTCTATACTGCAAGTGCAATCTATCTAACATTCACACACACTCACACTCCGATGAATGCATCAGGGGCAACGTGGGGTTCAGTATCTTGCCCAAGGATTCTTTGGCATGCAGACTAGGGGAGCCAGGGATCGAACCACTGACCTTTCAATTAGTAGACGACTCGCTCTAGAAAAAGATTCCAGGGACAGATGAAACCAAGTTTAACTTGAATGATGGGATGAGAAAAATTTGGAGAAGGAACAGCTCGTGATCTGAAGCATACCACATTATCTTTCAAACATGGTGGAGGTAACATTATGGCATGGGAATGTATGGCTGCCGGCAGAACCGGGTCACTAGTGTTTATTGATGATGTGACAGAAATAGCAGGATGAATTGTGATATGTACAGGTCTATACTCTCTGCTTAGATTCGGCCAAAACTGAAAAAGGCAGAGAGAGACTCAAATAAGCAGCAACTGAAGGTGGCTGCAGGAAAGGCCTGGCAGAGTATCTCAAGGGAGTAAACGTAGCATTTTCATCCAAGTATTAAAACAATCCTTATATTTAAAATTATGCTAGCTCGTCCAGTTACTTGGGGACTATTTATAGGGGGACTATTACCAGAACACAAGTTTGATATGTAAACAGGAAGTCACTTCAGTAATTGTAAAAAATCCAGTTTTAAAGGCACAAAAGTAAACTTTAATGTAGTTTGTTTAATGTAGTTTGCTCTGTTTTAGTCTGTATCCATGTATGTGTCAGAAAAAGTTGTTTTCATACAACTGAATGATTCCGTTGGAATCATCTTGTTATGCTCAAATCACACCCATTAAGAAATGGCACTTATCAGGTTTCTGGTTAGATATAAGGAAATTATAAGGGAAAGAAAAACTACTTGAAGAATCCTGAACAGAAATTGATGGGAAAAGTCTGTTATGCTAAATATAGTCATTGTATGACACATATACCACCTTTACTACAAAACAGCAAATTATCTGCTTCACAGCACCTGACCTGGGAAATTCCACTTCCAAATGGATTGCTATTTATAGAGCACTTTCATAGCATTCAAATTCCTATACATGCCACATTCAACCATTCACAAACACATTCATACAGCACTTTATTCTACGCACTTTTATGCTTTCTATTTATTGTGCACACTCTGATGGATCAATCTGTGGTTCTGTATCTTGCCCAAGGACAGATCGACATGTGGACTGGAGGCGCTGGGTATTTAAACCACCAACGTTCCACATAAAGTAAATGACCTGTTCTGCCTCCTGAGCAAATATGTTGACATAAACGCTGTTTGAAGATCTCTGATACAAGAGTGTTTGTGGTGTGAAACCTGTTGTGTACCTTTTACTCTTGAAAGAAAAAGAAAGATTTTTAGACCTTATTTTGGGGAAGAGTCACCAGCCTTTTTAAACATTTTCATTCAATTTGACTCGAGATTCTATAGCGATTTATGGCTCTTTTCCCAGTCATTTAAAGTGGTGTCCGGTCTTGTTAGTTCAAAATAACTCCCAGGAGGCATTACCAAGATGGCTGCCAAGTGGTGAGAAGCAATTTAAAGAAGGTAATATTTTTCAATATTACCTTCTTTTTTTTTTTTTAAACTAGGTATTAGTTTTTTAAGTTTGTTCAGTTAGGTACATGCCAGTTACAGATGGTGGTTAGTGGGTATAAATACTTAGTGACAACTGTGCAAGAACTATCTTTGTGCTGCAACCAGTTTTAATTGAATCTTGCATAAAGTGACACATATAAAAACTAGGCTAAGTTTGAACTTATGAACAGCTGGTGCAACTGGCTTCAGGAGATGATTAACTACAGTTTTAAAGCAGTTAATCTGACTGTTTACAAAACTCTGAACAATTAACCCGAAGCAGAACCAGAGATCTTGTCTTTCTCATCCCACACAATTGTCTTCCTTGCTAAAACCTAGTGCTTATTAGGTGCGTTATAATTCTCCAAAGCCACGGTTCAGTTCATACCTTGAATTTTCTTTAGAGGGGAGGAATAACAAAAAACAGTGACAAACATTCTTTTTAGCACAGACCTAGTCACTTGATCATAACCAAAATCATGAACAACAAATACTTTCCATTATTCTGATGTGTTTCCAGTTCACTCATTATCTGAACTATTTAGCTATCACCAGACTAGCCTGCTTTAACCAGGAATTAATAGCTCCACAAAGGTATCATGTTACAGTGAGATGGAACTGCAATACAATATTGTGTACTCTGTACTGTGATTTTGGTCTTAGGTTTCAGCATATGTTCCTTCAATAGTGCCTAAACTGTCCAAGATGTAACTCGACTGCTGACAGTTAAGTTGGAGATTTGTGACCAGCCTGCAGCAAAGATAAGCAACTCCACACTACTGGATTTTTTGTCATCTTAGAATTTTTATGAACCTTGCAATTGTACTCCCCAAAAACCTGGAAACACCCTTCGATGTGATAAGTCATTGGAGCTCTCTGTTAACTTTACAGCTCACTCAACAGTTACACTGACAAAAGGCTTGGAAAGAGTAGCTACAAGTATAGCTGTCAAGTCTGGCTTAAATGAGTCAGATTTCAACCCAGCTTTAATGCTTCTTGGTTGTGTTAATAATTGGCATTGCTTATATTTGCCCATGAAGATACATCAACTGTAAACACTATAACCAGTGACTGTGCCAATTCACTTGACTTAAAAAAGAACCAAGGTAAATATCCAAACTCTGGACTTTCCTTTTGTCAGTGCCACCCCCACAGGGCATGTATGAGGCAGCAAGTAACTGAGGCACAGTTTCACGAATGTAGGCAGGGGGCTGGGAATGCTAATGCTAATGGTACTGTGGAAAAGATTGGAGTAAAGGTCTCGACTATTGCATATGTTACACTGGTTTGTCCAAGGGCCCCTTTACACATGACAAATTTATATCAATAGGGCCACATCGGTTCAGGAGCTGTTGCATTGGTCTGAGGCCACTGGAGATCCCATATGCTGCTTTGCACCAGTCAGTAAAGATTCACATGCTGGAGAACCTGCTCCATCCAAAGAGCAACACCAAAGTTATGGTGCATGGTCAGAGATGACAAGTTCATTGGTGGAAGACTTGAATAAGAGTATGAGAAGCTCCCATTCAAAGAGCCAGACCACAAGTTGAAAGCAGAAGCACCACTCTAGTCCTCTTTAGCCATCTGGAAAGTGTCCATGTGTAAATCCTGTCATGAAGTGTCACAAATCACAGAGCGCATGTTTGCTTGGATTGACATAATCAATCAATAATCAATCTCCACAAAAGGAATCCCAGAAGCCCTTGTGCTGGAATCGATGGCTACTTTCACATTTACAAAACATGACATCATTGCCTCCTTTTTGAGCTGTATGCAACACTGGTGTCCATTCAGACAGGACTGAGAAAAGTCTGCGTCCAGCTGTTGTCCTCCCTTTAAACTGATCAAAAGAGAGACACAGTATTGGAAGCTGTGGGTCCAGATGGGTTCAGATGCAGGCCTTCCTGAATGAGTATCAGAACCATATCAGTACTGTGGAGTCTGTAACTGCAGAGTATACTGCAACCTTTACCTGGATTTGCTTTGAATGTACTATACTGAATATTTTCTCAGTTCCAGTGTACCAGACTACTCTTCACATCGCTTGAAACAGAAACTTCACTGCTCTAATTAACTGAGAGCACAACGAGAAAATCTGTGTGGGTGGCTTAACTATTATTGTCATTGATGTATCATTTCAGTGGATCATTTCATTCATCTTAACCAGATGCTCAGCAGTTTCTCAAGGATCACCTTTGGGTCCCATTTTCTTTTCCATTTAGGGGTTTCTTTTGGGACTCTCAGTCACTGTATGTGCCCATCTTTTATTCACCTTGTCTTAAGTGCAGTGTTCTTTTCCTGCCATAATTTTTTTGAGTTAAATTTGAACAATAATCAGTCTGTCTGTCTTCTATTTCTCATTCTTCTGCAGCTCTGCATATTTTTGCCTTAATTTCTTTTGTCTACCATTGCCAATGTGCTGCAGTTCTAATCTCAGGTCCTCAGGCAAGTTCCTGTTGGGCTGCTGCAGTCCAGGTAAAATACATATAGATAATTGTCGTCTCTCCACATTAAAAACCAGGCAATTATTCCTTTGGCATCAGAGCTACTAAACTTTGCATCAAACTGATTTGAATTAGACATTCTACATTTCTACAGCAGGAAGCCACCTGAGGATTTGTGTAATGAACTTTGCATACATCGTTTAAATTCACAAAAAATAAATAAAACTTGTGAATCAAAGTTTGAAATGTCTGTAATATTTTTCTGAGTAATTTAACTACTACTTTTTATTTCTATTAATGCTTCTTATCTGTTTCTATCATTTCATTTATCATTTCAGATTTGTTTGCTGCATCAAGAATACAGTAAGTTTTGATAATTATTAAATTATTATTTAAATATTTACTGTCTATTAAAGATAAATTCCAACACATCCTCAAGCACATTGCTGTCATTATTGTCATATGTAAAATTCTTGTTTTCAGTGTGACTGTATTACTGATATTTTTCTTATTTCTGTACATTACTCTTCACTTGTTGCTGTACTTAGTATAAATACTTAGTGCTTGCTCTTATTATTGAAAGTATTTTCATTGTGGGATGAATTTTAGTACATGCAACATTTTGTCTTGATTTAGCATACCCATTCTTCAGGTATGCACAGACTGATTCATATTTATATAAAAAAGCCTTTGTAGTCATTTCATATTTTCCAGTCCTAATGATTTATAGAAAAATAACTGTGGTCCTGCTGAGGCGCCGTAAGTGCTGGGTGCTGTCATAAAGATCCTCATAGATAAGTGAGAGACTCTGACACACAGAACCATAACAGTGACACACATACTGTATATCCACATTATCAAAAACGCTTCCAGTACAATTCAGAGATCTTTTTGACATGTTAGGCTGCCCTCTTTTCACATTTTGGCCCAGCCAGTGTTGCACAGAGAAGAGTGCAATGTTTGACTTGTCTGTCTCACTCCAGACCAAACGTGCTGGTTTCCTCCACAGCAATGAGCAGTTTCTCATACAGCATGGTGTATGAAGGGTACGGAGGCAGGTCGAGGCGGTTAAAGCAGGTGTGAGCCCTGAGAAAAAGAGAGAGAAAGAGACAGGCATTTTTAAAGAGACTGGAGGTTGTTTCGTATGCACTTTAACAATGATGTTCCATTAACAGAGCTGGGAGGGGCCCTCAGCCAGCTGATACTGAGATTTATCAGCCCAGAGTATATAATGTATAAGGAGCAGACTTGGCCAGGCCTGTTTAAGTTTCATCCATTAGGTAATAAATGCCACAATTTTAGGCCCATAGAGCAAGCTCATTAGCATCCATTTCAGTTGAGCTGGTACCAACGTGGAAACCTGTATTCAGACTAACTGACTAATTTAAAAGTCAGAAAACAGTCTAAATTGAGCCCAAATTAATGGACAAAGTTAAGCTTTGTCTGTACAAATATTGAAACAGTTAATCATATTCTTCAGTAATGCAATTTAAATCCCACTGAAATATGTGGCATTTTGTACCATGCATAACATTGCACACACATAATGTGAGGGTAGCTAGCAGTGTGGCCAGTGTTATCTATACTAGCAGCAGCCTTCTTTCCTTGCTGGTTAACATGCATATGCCCGTGCAAAATGTGGTCACACATTGCTCCGGTCAAGTGGTTATACGTCAGCCTACACACTTCACGTATTTATTTTCTACATCAAAGTCACACAGAGAGATGTGGCACTGTCTGCAGGGTCACAAGCCCTGGCCAGTGGTGGGTGGGGTGGCTGTGTAATATCTTAGAACAAACAGTTAACGTTTGAATGTGTAGTCAATTAGTCACATACATCCATAATCTGAACATGTCAGCTTCTTGTCTGATTGCTTTTCTATAAAAGATGAATGAGACACTCTTAATAGATCAGACCTAATAACATTTATGTATCACTTTCAGCATAGTCCACTATAGTCACTACCATGAAAGCAGCAACATACAAGATGTGGGTCTTTTTGAGTTGCACACCTGACTCAAACACATGACTGTTTTGAAGAATGTCTTCTGTATTACCGCCGCCTACTGGACTGCCCAAAGTTGGAATGCATCCATTGATATAACAGAGTATCAGCCAATAATGGCCCTGCTGACTGATGTAATAGCTCCACTGGAGCAGTGAGATGTGTAGTTGCATGCAAAAATAACATGTAAAAACAGTCACTGCTTTTCTATACATGACAAGATTGTTCCCCTAATAGTTGTAGCTCTTCAGATGCAGAGGAAATAACCAACGACAACCAACAGCGTGGGGGAACCTTTTAGTTGCTTGAAAAAAGGTTCCTGGCACCAAATGTCCTGTGTATTTTGGGTGGAAATACAACTAAGGTGACGTATTCCAGAAAGACAGAATGCAGTCATTTTAACAGAAATGAAGAGGCTGCCATTGTTAAGTATCCCATGTCTGAAAAAGGCTGGACACAGACAGTTGCATACACAATATTTCCACACCTCCTTTTATTAGTTGAACAACAGAACAGTGTGAGTGCTTCAGCAGAAGCATCAAACCCTGGTACCTTTGCCCTGCTCTGCAGTGAAACCTGAGTCCTGCTCTGTTTCTGCTGAGCACACTCACTTTTTAACTGCTGTTTATCAAATTAATGTCCTACTCCAAGGTCAGAGAACAATTTCTCATCTAGCTGCACTGCAGAATTGGGATAATACCAAAATAGCTGCTCTGCTGAGCTTGTGCATCGTAATGATCAATGTCAACACATTTGCACTGTACATCCCGTATACAGGGCCTCAAAATGGCAGCAATAAAATAATGTTTTGCAGTTGTGATGTCAAAGGAACAACCTTCATGATGAATCTGCTTCTCAGGTGATAGATATTATTACACCAAAGATCCTGTAAAGCAATCAGTATCTACCGATACTGACCTAGCTGACTGATATCAACTAAAAACATGGTATTTACATGTATTACTGGCCAATATTTATCCATTCTGTGCTAGCTAGATGTTCAAAGATAGTGTGATATAGAATTTAACACAGGTCAGTTATTTTTATATTAAAAGGGCTTCTTTGTTTCTCTGGAACAAAGAAGGCCATAAATAACACACAAAAAAGAGAAAAAAATATCGATATGAGCTATCGGCCAAATTGCTATCTTAAACATCACTATCGGGCCACAATTTTATTATTAGTGCATCCTAGGGTTGGGAATCTTGAGGCACCTCACAATTCGATTTGATTACGATTCAGAGGGCTGCGATTCGATGATAAAATGATTATTGATGCATCTTGATGCATCTTTCTTCCCCCCACATGACTATTTGGTACTTTTAAAGCAAACTTGATGACATAT
>VUQI01006969.1:0-13980 GCA_015106735.1 Paratilapia polleni
ATTTTAGAGATATTACGCAAATGCAAGAAAGCACTCCTACATATTTGTTTAATATGCGCGTTGAAAGACATATCCTGGTCAAAAACTACTCCAAGATTCCTCACAGTGTCCCTGGAGGCAAAAGTAATGCCACCCAGAGTAAGTATCTGGTTAGATGTCATATTTCTAAGATTTTTAGGGCCAAGTACAATAACCTCAGTTTTATCTGAATTTAGAAGTAGGAAATTAGAGGTCATCCAGGCCTTTATATCTTTAAGACATGCCTGTAGTTTAGGTAATTGGTGTGTGTCATCTGGCTTCATGGATAAATACAGCTGGGTATCATCTGCATAGCAATGAAAATGTATGCTATGTTTTCTAATAATACTCCCTAAGGGAAGCATGTATAATGTAAATAGAACTGATCCCAGCACAGAACCCTGAGGAACTCCATAATTGAGATTTTTGACTCCAACTGTTCATTTGAAGTTCATGCTGTTGCCAGTATTGTTACAAAAATTCTCACATAGTTAAAACATCTCAAAATTGCTTACAACATGCATAGCATGCAGTTTTGATAAAACCTTTTTAGAGACAGTATAATTTTGAACCAGAGCTTTAAGTCTCGCGGAAAAGCTTAAACTTGATTATAGTTTTTTAAAAAGTCTTTTCATGAGTTTAAACTGTCAAGGACCCAGTATACCAAGAGATAAAGACAGGTTTTATACTCACAGGAATCCACAGCAAAAAGCATTGCATGAGGCAGGTTAGTCCAAAAACACTAAACCAAGTGCCCAGTAATGACCTGACAAAGACTGAGGGACTAGACACAGGCTAATTACACAAGCTAGGTGGTGATCAGGTGATCTTTATCAGATGCTAACACGGGAGAAAAAGAACGAAGCGAAGTAAAACACACACACAGCCATGTTTTGCTGACTTTAACCCAAAATAAGGCCTTAAAAAGTTTTTTTTTCTTCCCCTTAAATTTTTACTTGTAGAACCAATTTTTGTTTCAGAATTCTCCCAAAAACTCCAATTCTGGACTTTTTTAGTGGCACATCTCTCTTTTAAACATCTCTGGTATGCCTCTGTGCCACAGAGTTCTGCTGCCTTCAGAAACCATTAAAAACACATCAGTGAGCCTCAGTGTTTTACGGGGTGTCAGGATCCTCATTACCATTAACACAAACTGCTTTATTTTGACTCAGTCCCACATAAACTGTCCCGCTGTTGGAATACTCCCCAGAGCACCAAATGTGGATTAATCCACTGCTAAAAACAGTCATTGACAAATACAGTATTTATTATCTCATTTTCTCCTGCTGGTGTGATGTCTGCTAAAAACCACAGTGAGCAGCTGTTTCAGGAAATGACTGAGGTTTTCTTTTAAGAACTAATACTTTAGTAGAAGAAACCTGTGGTTCTCAGGTTTTAGTCTGAGAGCCACGGGTATTAACAAAACATCCTTAATCTACAGTATAATTATGATTTTGTTAACTCTTCTCAATGTCTCCTAAAGAATTATGTTCTCATACAGCTAAACTTTATTCATATATAAACTTAGCACACAAAGTAAGGGAATTTGTATTTGATCAATTATTTCTTTGTTGTAACAATGCTTCTTGGCCATGAATCTTATACCATTGGAAAACCTGTATATTTCCCTTTAAATGGTGCCACATTTGTAAGGAAAATGCCTTTGTGGGTTGAGTAGCAGAATTGAGTATATGGGTTGCGCACATGAAGAACTTATCAAATCTTCTCTGCCAAACAGCTTATTTTGCTATTGACTCTTGTTTGGTGTCATTTATTGGATTGGATTGAAGTCTGAAGAAACAAGATATACTGGCAATTCAACAATTTATTCATTTAACAAACAGGGGCCTCAGTAGCATGTGGAAGAACCATACACAGACACAACAGCCTGGCACCTCTTCCTCATGCTGGTCACCAGCTTGAAGTTGCCCTATGCCTGTGCTAATCAGGTGTCAGCACCTGGGGGTACCAGAAGCTCAAAACAATAGTCAATAGCAGAATAAGCTGTTTGGCATTGGCAGAGAAGATTTGGTAAGTTCTTCATGGGTGCAACCCACATACTCAACTCTGCTGCCCAACCCACTAATGCGTTTTCCTAACAAATGTGGTACCATTTAAAGTGAAATAAACAGGCTTTCCAGTGGCATAAGATTTATTGCCAAGAAGCATTGTTACAACAAAGAAATAATTGACCAAACACAAATTTCCTTACTTTTTGTGCTACATTTATATATATATATATATATATGTGTGTGTGTGTGTGTGTGTGTGTGTGTGTGTGTGTGTATATACTTTATTTATTTGCTAGAGCATATGGTATTTTTCATAGTTTATATTGGTCTGTGTTGCCTTTGCCTCTCAGTATTTGTCTCCCTCTGTTCTTTTTCTCTGACAGTGTGTCAAACAAGCTGCTGACACTATAGCTCCTGCTGTGGGGTAATTGGCCTGAGGGAGTCATAAAGTGGGTAAAACTCAACTTCACAGAGGAAGTGGAACATGAAATTAAAAAGCACTGATAACTACACAGGAAAAGTCAGACTGCTGGGTCTGTTTGGTTTGTATGGCCTGCATTGTACTGACGTGACCTTTACTGAGTGATTTCTGCTCCATGTCATATTGTTTCCTGATAAGGCACTGTTTGTAATGGATCTGTATGCCATGAATATGTACAGTTATAAGCTGTGGCGACTGTGGCTCAGGAGGTAGAGCAAATACCAACTGGAAGGTCAGTGGTTCAATCCCAAGCTGCTCCAGTCTTCATGCCCAGGTATCCTTGGGCAAGATACTGAACCCTGAATTACCCCCAGTGGATCCATCAGAGTCTGAGTGTGAGTGTGAATGTTAGACAAGGCGCTTATGCATAGAATAAAAGTGCTGTATGAATGTGTGTGATTGGGTTAATGGTGTTTGTGGTAAAAAGTGCTTTGAGTGCTCAGTTAGAATAGAAAAGCGCTATGTAAGTACAAGTCCATTTACCATATCAAAGCCTGCTAACCTACATCATCCTCCTCTGAGACTGCTGTTGGCACAGCAGGAAACATTGTTCAGATGAATTTTAAATAATGTCTTTAAAATTGGTCATTTATTTAGACTTTCTTCGTAATTTTTCCCAGAGAATTAGACTCAAATGCTGCTTATTCTTACAAATCAAGAAAGCAAATCAAGAAAGGTAAAAATAAAGAATGAATTCAGGTAGTTTAAAAGGCTGATGAGCATCAAGGCCCAGTGACTGACCTCTCTTTTAAACACAATTAGTTTTTTCTTTTGTGCTTTTGCTCTCTTTAACACAGGACATTTCATGAAGGGGTCATTTCCATTCACTGATTGCACAATAAATACACACATTCTCCTGGCAAAACCTTTCTGTTTTTGTTTTAAACTTATAATTGAAAATACAGTCATGGTCGCATGGTGCCAGATGCTGCTTGCAAACACAATCCTGCCCTTTTACTAACACCGCGGTCATGACAGCCCGAGCTGGTAACTGAATCACTGTGGCTAATTTGTCTGAGGTGCTTTCAGCTGGCTCTGATAATCAGAGGCTTTATTATGTTTGCATTGAAACAAGCTATGTGAAGAAAGGACTTTAATTGAAATGGATTTAATTGGAACACTAACTTGTAAATAGCTAGAACAGCATCAGTGTGGGACTGTCACTGCAATAGTCACTGAATGTGAATGTGTCCCAGCAGAGAGAAAAGCTAGAAAGCAACTCTGCTTCGAAGAAATTTCATTAATATTAAACTGATCTGTTTTCCTAGTTACACAGTGGCTTTGAACAGAGTCTGTATTATGTTCACAGACAGTATTTTCGTAGCATGTACAGTTTTGCAGTGCCAGCAGTGATGAATGCTGCACAAAAAATACCTTCCCATAAATGTAAACTGCAAAAACGTCTTAAGGGGAAACAATTAAGGTTTGTCTGCCACTAACACATCTTTGCCATTTATTTTCTTTCTCTCCTATTGCTCCACCTTTTCAGGTGACCAATTTGAACTGAACCACAATCACTTCCTAACCTAACCAAGCAGGTTTGCTGGCTAAACCTAAACAAAGAGTGAGTGAAAACAAAAAGTCAAAAACAAAATTAAAAGAGTCCAACACAGGCCTGGAATCTCAGACTCCTGGGTGAAAGTCCAGCATTTGAGGACAATGCTTGCAATTCCAACAGGAGCCTGTCTTTTCCTTAACTGACTTCACTTACCAAAACATCAGCAGTGAGGCTAAGCAAAGGTGGTTATTAACTTAATAAGTCAACCCAGGATTTCTGTCTAGCTGTGAACTCAATCTGAAAGACTTAGTAGCATATGACCAATCACAAGCATCGACAGATCTACTCTCAGTGGAGCACATATTTTACTAACTAAGAGAAAACTATAATATTAGAAAAATACAAATAATACACATGATAAAGGCAACACTGCTACTGCAGCCAAAGCACCAGTGTGCGAGAGGAACAGTGCTGCACAGTATGTATGCTATATCTTAATATAAAAAAAAAAAAAAACACTTTATGAACATGTGTGCGGTTTTAGGCACTTTGACTGGGAAAAGTGTAATATTAATGAAGTCTAAGCTGTCTATAATTACAATTTGGTAGTCCATTAATGTGTCTCTTTAAAAAAAATTAAATTAGGCTTACTTGCAGATTTTATACATAAGGTCAACAGGACTTGCTTTCTGGGTGCAACAATTTTCAAAGACATTTTATTGTTCTATATAATTAAAACGCAAAAAATAAAAGTTGCTCCTAACAATCTACATTTGCTATTGATGCTTACCATAGAAGATGAAAAATTTAGACTGACTTTTTAGACCCTCCTGCTACCTGCTCACTGAGGTCCACGGGATCTTCTAGGAAAGGTGATGCCATTTTCCAGAGAAGTTTGTTTGTTTGTGTTGTGTGTTTCATGCTCTGGAGCAGCTTAAGTCTTCAATATACACAATCGTGGCAGTTTACTCCAGTAATAAGTAAAACACGTTTGTGACACCAAAAAACCAGGGTTAAATCTGAAGTTATCTCAATAAGCTCCAAAATCTGCTTCTGAATAAAGGCCTCAGGTCTCCACAGTTTATTTCTATCCATTCTGTGTTGCTAAAAATAGTGGTGGGTCTATTTTTTGTAGAAGCTGAAGCTTCACAGAGCAGATGAAGAGAGCTGGAAGTCAGAAACAGGCAGAGCATGGAGCATCTGGTCAATTTTCAAAAACAGCAGACTAAATACTCCTGGTTTGATTTTGTGGAAAACGGAGCAGAAACGCATTGCATACAAGATGTGACAGATCTGCCACCAGATTATTCCCAGAATAACCCTCTTGAATCATGATTGAGATTTCTTTTTGCATTCTGTTGTAATTTTTAGGGCTAAGTATGCATCCACAGTTCCACCTGTGGTTAGATGTAGGCAGCTTAGGGAAAGAGCATGGATTTAGGGTAAACTATATTAAGTCATATTATTTGTCAGATCACTGCATCAAAAAATCTACAAAAGGCACCAGCACCACAGACATGGTCAAAAGGTCCAGTTTGGTGATTCCAATTAGCTGAGGTGAAGCCTATGAGACACACAGTCACCTGTGTCTGTATCCACTTGTCAGTGAAAGGAGCCATGCCTCTAATTCTATTATCGAGATGGATGAGTTACGAAAAATTCATTCCCTGTAGAGTTAGGGGGGAAATATCTATAGAAGCTAAAAATGTTTTTGTACCAGGCTGTAAACATGCTTTTAAATGCTGTAAAGTTGGGTTTTTAAATGGTATACTATGGGAATTGACTGGCTTTTGGAGCCAGCCTTAACTGGACATTAGAAGAAGAGAAGTTTATAGCTATTCTGCTTTGTTGTCGTTTTGCTTGCTTGTTTGTTTGTTTTTAAGCCCCAGGTTGGTTGGGTGCCGCTCCACTGCAGGACTGACTCCATTCAAGAGAATAAGAGGGCTGTATTTTTTTTTTTTTTTCATGCAGTCAGTGTGAAGCCTGAATCACTCCGGATAAGAGTGATTCAACAAGAACGTTTATGTGTGCACATGAGCGTGTGAAGCAAGCAATTTCTGACCTCAAAGATCTTTTTCTTTGTCTGATTATATCTTATTCCCTTTTAAGAACATATTACTCTTGTTTCTACCAAATATGCCAGAACATTTAAATCAATACTTTTATCTCATTACTTTGGCTGAATCTCATTACAGTCAAACTGGTAATTGTTGGCATATTTCCATCTCGACCAAAGAAGTGAGCTGGTTGTCATTGCTGCATCTTTAAGCCATGCTGCTAGAAGATTTAGCACAAAATCTCACTGGCAGTTTTTCCATTTAAGTTAACACAGTCATTGTTATTGTATATTAGACAGGACACTGGAAATGTTTGTCTGTCCAAACTCCCAGCAAAATGAGTGAGTCAACAGTGTGTTTTACTATAGAAGTGACTTCTCCCTAACACAAGCTGACACTGAACCTTGCAGCAATCAGTGAGTAAGCGGGCTGAGAAAAACAACAGGACATCATCCCCTGACAGTGGGACAAAAGTCAGCAAATGCTCCATTGTGATCTGAGCCCACAGCCCATGGCAACTTTTAGGTGCTAATTTGAAGAGATCAGAGCCTTGATAATCAGTGCCTGATGTGGCCTGATAATGCTTGCTGCTACGCTGCCGACTTACACTGTGTGGAAAGAAATGTGACTTAGACAGAGCCTTTTCTGCTGCAGTTTTCATACTGGCCTTTATCTCAGCTTGTCATCACCTTATTAGCTGTTGGCAGCCACTATTTTCCACATGTCTGTGCCATTCTACTACATTTAAAACTGGCAGTCTGGAAGTAATCAGAATTTGCTTAAATGTTGATTTTCTATTGTTGTTTTCTATCCAGTGTACAGAGGGATCCTTTCCAGTCCTTTCTCTTCTCTTGCAGACAGCACACAACATTGACTTGGTTAATGTTTAATTACTTTAATGCAGAGCCATGCTCTGCTGGGTGGTATCCTAATGGCTCAGATAAGGTATCCCTTTGCAGACTGTGAAGGAGCAGTACCCGCTGCTCTCCAGTGGGTACAGTATCACCAGACTCCATTTCACTGCAAAACAAGCTTTTTGTGGAACCTGTCCTCTCTATTGACTGCTGCTGAGTTCCAGTCCAGAAATGCTTACCCACAGACAGAGTTCCCTACTGTTTGGGAAGAGCATTTGGCAGTGCACCTACAATTTAATAGTTCCCACTCTTTTCAAGGGCAAAATGTGAATTTTATGCAACACATATTGGTTGATTTTACAGTGCAACTTAAAGTTTAGTTTTTGTGGGCATTGGTTAAACTTTCCATCTGCCTAAGTGGCAAACTCCAGGGCTGAAACAGTAACCCAACATTATAGTACTGAAGTTCCTCTAATGGCCACTTGAGGCTGACTCCAAAAGCATGTCAGTCCTCACAGACTCTCATGTTAAAATGTCCAACTTTGTAGCAAAAATAAACATGTTTACTGCCTTGTAGACAAATGGCATTGGTCTCTTCATAACAACTGCACAGGGATCCATTTTTATATAATTCACCTGGTTACATTTTATTAAGGCTTAAAGTTATCCACTACTGTGAAATTAGCTGCTATGAGTGAAAGGTGCCAACTAGGCTGCTAGCTGTCTGCTAGGTTTCACCTTGCAAATCAAGGTGAAATCAAGTCACTGAGGTGGACCTCTTGTGATGCTGGTCCCTTATGGAGTCTTTTAATGCAATTAATTGACAATTAATGCCTTGCTGTGT
Source organism: Paratilapia polleni (assembly GCA_015106735.1). Classification (NCBI taxonomy): domain Eukaryota; kingdom Metazoa; phylum Chordata; class Actinopteri; order Cichliformes; family Cichlidae; genus Paratilapia; species Paratilapia polleni. The sequence goes on from VUQI01006969.1 coordinate 7,765, forward strand.
GTTTAATTGTACTAACAGATGATCCAATAAGTTCTTTAGTACTCTACTTTTGGTGAGAGAAATTCTAGTAAATGATGTGTCTGTTACTTTACACTAATTAGTAAGTGTCTGTATAGTGACTGTATATTAAAGATGGACGTAGCAACAGTGATATCACCCACTGATTAGTGAGCATAATTTACAAAATGAAAATCATGCTATATTTAATAAGACTTGAAATTGGTGATTGAAACCACAAACTCTTCAGGAAAATGTTTACTGAGGTCATGGATAAAGGGAGCTGAGGACCATCTTTTATATACAGTCTGTGGATGCAGCTTGCTAACCAAACTAGCATCATCTGATAACATAGCACTCCACTCTCACCTAAATATGGTAACTTTAGGGTTGTAAATCCAATATCAAGGCTTCAAATGATTGACCATGGCTACACCTTTTGTATAAAATCTATGGTCAGTTGACTGATCACTGCTGGGAGGGGTTGCATGTTTCAGAGAGCTTCTGACTGTTTCAAACCACAGTGTTTTGTTTTGTTTTCATCAGTGTTAAATCTTCTGAGAGGCTATATGGGAACACACATTATGACCTGCAGTTATTATTACTGCAGTGTCGGGGAATAAAAATGCTTCACATTCAGACGTCTTGAAATGTTCTTTCAGTCATTTGAGGCATGTGAGCACTGCTGTTAGATGTTTTGTTGCATGTAATGTATGTGGGATTGAGTTGAAATAAGAGGAATGCACTCAACAGTGAAGCCTATTGATAACAACAGAGCTCAAGGGCACAGAGGAGTAAGACAGATCAGGCTTTGGATACACACATGATTTGTTAACAGGATACATTTATTGCTGGTAAGATCAGATTTTCTAAAGAATAACATGGATCTCATTTTCCACCATCCAACCCTCACTTTGAATCCTCAAGTGATACAATTTTGTTGTGTGCCGTGTGTGTGTGTGTGTTGGTGCAAAGAGGTTTAAATTTTCTGCTCTTATTCTTGAAAAACTTTTGATCTTTGCTTTGAGTTTTTATCCATGTTCCTGTCACTAGACAGGAAGAGCCAATTTGATTTGGAAGTAATTAGTAAAATGCCTCTACAGAAATTCTGAATTTTTCTCTTCAGTAAATGTTTGGAAAGATGGAAGGAGAGACAAATGGTAGCATCTATGAACATTGCTGCTACTGAGACAGTTAACGTTGATCAAAATCTTTATTTGGATTTGGGATTGAATGATGAACAATGATGAAAGTTAATTAAGAAACCAGCTATTGTCTGACTTCCAAATCTTACATACTGCATGCATATAAGTCAAGTCAAGTCATGTATATAAGTCAAATAAAAGTCTTAGAGTAACTGCTGGGAAAAAATAGCAGCAATTAAAATCGACTTCTTCTTCTACATGAATGAACCTGTTTTCCCTGCGTGAAGCATTGCAGTGTTCAAATAGTGTGCCTGGGCATGCTGCAGGCACTGCAGGCTGCACTGGGACTACTTTACATCCCTACAGTTGATGCATTAAATGCTAATTCATTCTAATTCTGTCCCACTGGAACATGCATTGTAAGGGTAAAGGCAATGTATGGAAATTATGTTTTTTTCAAACTGTTACACAGATCAAAACTACAGCAGTAAACTGGTTTCTGCAGAGGCACAGTGAACCTGTTAAATTTGATAAACAAGCAATGTAAAAGGTAATGTGAAACATTATTAGAATGTTAAACAAGCAGATTGAATTATAAAATGAGTGTCTGCATAACTCAAAGGGAGGAGATTTTAACATTACCTGCCTCAGTCTATTTTCTTTCCATGAGCTCATTGGAAATTTGACTTCTGTATGAAAAAGGAAAAAAAAAATTGTTTGCTGATCTGATTAAGGGTAAATAATCCATTAGAAGTCTGTTTAAAGGCTCGTCTTTTAGCTGTTTTAATGTCAGTCACTGGTAACACTGATGGTTTGGCCAAAATTAACAAAAAGATGGAAACCACTCAGAACAGACCACAAAGACTGTAGGATCTGGTTTAACCTGACAGAAACAAAAGTGTTGAGAATAGAACTACTGGACCCATCACAAACAAAATGAACAGCACAGACCTCTAAACCATACAAACACAAGCTGCTCCTGCTACAGTGGTAAAATCCAGACTCAACAACCTTCTCCAATCTTACAAATTGTCTGATATTAAGAAATGAATTAATTTTTAATTAAACAAATACTTATCATTGGTCCAGACAAGCTGCATCCAAGCTTTATGTCCTCCCTTGGTCCTTTATCAGTTCATGTAAAATCAGCTGTCAGAAACCTAGGTGTGCTATTTGGTTATAACCTCACTTTTGAGAAGCATATAAACAAGGTCACCCAGTCCTGCTACTACCACCTGAGGAATATTGCATATTAGCGGCACTCGTTCATGCTTTTATTTCTTCTCAGTTAGATTATTGTAATGGTCTTTTAACAGGTGTCAATCAGAAATCAATTCATACAAAATGCAGCAACAAGACATCTTACAAGAACCAAGAAAAGTGAACATATTACACCAGTGTTAATGACTCTACACTTGCTGCCCATTTGCTTTAGAAACGATTTTAAGATTTTACTTATTTCTTTCGAATCCTTTCATGGCCTGTCTCCAGAATACTTAGTGGAACTGCTGTCCCTGTACCAACCAGTGTGCAACCAGAGATCCTCAGGCAGGGACCTGTAAACTGCTCCCACCCCTCGTTTAAAGACAAAAAGCAATCAAGTGTTTGCAGTTAGACTGCTTTAGATTGTCTATCTTACAAATTTTACTATAGATTTTGTTATATCTTTGACATTCTTAGTCAAGATTACTATGGAGTCACACCGTGTCTTATTTTTATTTTGACATTGCACTTGATTCTTGCATGGCCTGTTTTAAATGATATGCAAACTGTTTTTCTTGTTATTTTCTTCTTTTTCACATTGTATGAAGTTTAATATGTATTTATTGTGTGTTTTTTGGGAAGCACTTTGTAACACTAGTTTTGATAAGTGCTATTGAAATAAACTTTAATATTATTGTATTAAGGTGGGGGAGAGAGAGAGAGAGAAAGAACTTCCTGTTCCCTTTTTATTTTTTTCCATGCAGCCAGACCAGTGACAACTGAAGGAGGAGCACAACCATGAGTCACAGAAGGTAATATACAGATCATAACCAACAGGAGGAGGAGAGGACATGTAAAAAGGGTCGTGATCATCTCTTTTAAGCCTTCTTTAGCATTTGTTTGTTTACATCTATCCATTTTCTTCCCCTCAACCAAAGTCGGCTCACAGTGCCGGGAAGTTAAGGTATTCCAGATATCTTTTTCCCTGCAATTTTTCCCACTTTCTCCTGGGAGATCCCAAGGCAATCCTATACCAGATGAGCTATATAATCTCTCCAGCAAGTTCTACCTTGGGGTCTCCTCCCAGTTGGGCATGCCTGGAAAACCTCACCCAGGGGGAATCCTGATTAGATGGCTGAACCAACCCAGCTGGCTTCTTTCAACACAAAGGATCAGCAGCTCCCTCCGGATGTCTGAGTCACTCAAACTATCTCTAAGGCTGAGCCCAGCCACCCTATGGAGGAAACTTATTTTGACCGCTTAGCTGGTAAATCAAAAGCTTTGATGCCCCATACCTAATGATGAACAAACAGTTATCACTGGAATTTTTAGAACTCTCATAAAATTTACTTTTTGTTCTGTTTTCTACAACAACTATTAGACATTAAATGATACCAATATACAGTATGTATATACAGTATGTCAGAACTGTTGATCAATATAGTTGATTTAATTGAGTATGATCTTTGGAATGAAATTCACTTCTGAAATAAAATTAAATTTAAAGTAAGGGAGCGCAAGCTAATAAACTAATGTCACTATCAATCTAAGAAAACATATCAGACAGACTCATGTTATTTTACAAGTCTATAAAAAATGTCTTCTCGCATTTCAGGCAATATACAGCATGAACGTCTATTAAATTAATTTTTACCAATCAGAACCATAAGATATGACAGCTCAAAGTCATGAAGAATCTAAACATCATCACTTTATTTTCACTGACACTCAAGTTCAGATACATAATGCTGTAGTGAGAGTAATTACAAGCAAGAGAGATAATATTAGTGTTGCGATTTATTTTCTGTGCCTCAGCTAATAAACTTTTAAGCTTTAATGGGTTCGAAAGACCTTTCCTCAGTTACACTGGGAGTTATCACTAATGATCTATGAGTTTTTTAGGAGGTCAAAGAAGAATTAGCACAAGATCAGATCAGGTAAAAGATATACAACTAACAATAAACTCGGTTAGCAAACTTTAAGCAGATCTTTGTCTCACATCAGTGTGCATGAATGGAGAAGTTGGCACACTATATCTGATGCAGTGCACACTAATTTATGCATCCTTGCTCTTAACATATACTTCTTCATGTGATATTGATTGCTGAGGCGTAATTCTCTCAGGTAGCAGAGCTGGCTCCCTATAAACAGAGGAGGTTCTTTGTAAATTAGATGCAAATGTGGTGCTAATTCTATCCAAAGCAGACCATATGCCACAACAAATAATCATATGGTAGCAGGTGCACTGAGATATTATGTGCAGATTGTCATTATGTTTACAAGAGCCGATGTTAGATGTGAATGTTTTCCTGCTTAATATGTATCGAGATGTGAATTATCACGCTTTCAGGTTTCAGTAGTTTGAAACTAACATTTTAATTAGAGCTTTTAATTCAGACTGTTGAATTTTAGCCAACTGCTCACATTACAACTCTCATCATGTCACATATAGTTTTTATTGCACACTATAAGGATACTGAATACTCAATGTCAGTCTGAGGGTGGATCCATAAGATGAAACCAGAATAACTTTTGTGGCCTTTGAGTGTGTATGTAGAATATTTATTTCTATTTGGAAGATTGAGATTTACTTCTTCAGAAAGAGCAAAGCAGCCTCCAGCACTAATAAATGAAGCCAAAGCAGAATTTCTCTATAACTAGTTTTCTCCTTTAAAACAACTCTAACAACTGATTGTTTTTCAATAACTTATCTGATTAAAGTGTATAAAGGCGTACAGCTATGAATAATTAGAATTGTGGATGCTTTAACTGACAGATGTCTACAGAGGCAGCTGTAGCTGCTAGGCAAATCTCTCTACCCTCTCCTCCAAAAATGGTCACTTCTAGCTCCAAAAAACAACAACATGGAGATGGCCAAAATGCTTAAAGCTTCAAAATGAAAGTACAACCCAATAAAGGACATCACAGTGGCTATGTCCATTTATTATATACAGCCTATAGTTGGTGACAATAGCATAAAAAAAAAATCATGACAAAGCAAAACTTTTTTACTTGATAAAGTTGATGTAAAAGAATGGCGGATGTTACCAGCCCAGTGAATGGCAGTTTTCAGCTATCAATTAAAAAGATAGGAGGTATTAAGAAATTAACTTAAATATTTTATGGCATTTCTTAAAAAAAAAATGATGCTATCATTTAAATAGATTCTCTTTGTATAAACAAGCTAAAAATCATCTTTGAAGAGAAGGACAGCTGATATAGACAGCTAATTTGTCATAGCCCAATTGGGTTTGCTTTCTGGAGTTTCCAAGGCCTGATATTACTCCACCTCTCCGGGTGGAGCCTGGACGCCACTCCTCTACAGAGCACCTGCACCGCATCCCTCATCACCTGCCTGCTCTTAAGGACCAGTTCAAGCACTCCACCTTCGCCAGATTGTCTGCTCATCCGTGCGGTAATCAGGCTACCTTTAGATATACCAATAAGTTAGAAATCTTGTTACTCACCTGTGGCTGCCCTGTTTCTCGTTTCAGTCCTCCGTATCCATTCAAGGATAATCTCACCTGTCATTTGCTCCCCTTCTCTGGACCTACTGGATTCACTCCTAAAACCATTCACCTGCCTGTCCTCCCTCCAACGTCTCCTCCAGAAAGTGAACCCCTGGCTCCAATGCATCACCGGATTCCCCCAAGTAAGATTGCTCGTCCTGCCCTCACCCAGTAAGTGGATCTCAGTGGATTCTCTGATTAATCATCTTTCTCTTCTTCCAGTACACACCTGTGACCTGACTCGCCGGCTTCCGAGCTGTGAACTGTTTATTATCCCATTCCAAATAAACTGTAAACTCGGTCAGTACTGTTTCCTGAGTCGTGTGTGAGTCCTGGTATCAAAAGAGGCCTTCTTGGCCTAT
>VUQI01006972.1:6281-18627 GCA_015106735.1 Paratilapia polleni
TCTTTATGTTTTTAAATGAGGGTACCGATGAGGGATAAAACAATTCAGTGGTACAAAAGTGGCATTGGGATCACTGGCAGTACCAGAGAAGACTGGTGTGTGTGTGTGTGTGTCTGTGTGTGTGTGTAATCTGCGAAAGCTGTTCACAAGGCTGTTCTGATCTGTCACAGGAAATGTGTAGATTCACTATTGTGCACCCAAAAGGGAATTAGCTGAAAATAAATGTGGCTGGTGTGTAGATGCAGGTACACTTTTTATGCATTTGCTTTGCTGTGCCCCCTCAGCCACCCATCTCTAAAAACCTCTCAAACCTCTCACTCAGAGCACGCACACACAGAGTTTGGTATTTCATTTTACAATGCTGCATAACTATTCTCATTATGAGAGCTTATCTGCAGTACAGCCATGGAATCCTAAGCTGCTCTTTCAAGTTCTGCCTCATCCAATCATATTGTGGGATTTAGAGGGTCAAGGGTCATCTTTTTAACATAATCAGAATATGTTGCTAAGTAACAGTATTGTACTGCATTTAAAGAATCAAATATTGTCGAATTCATGAGGACTAAATTAGGCAGGTACAGATGTTCGCGTGGGTGCAGATATGTCTGCACAGATGTGCGCGTGTATGTATACACGGTACCGAATACACACACACACATTTTGTAATTCCATATTAATACTTTGTCATATATGCAAACACCACATGGGCCCCTTTCCCTGACCCCTTCTTACAGATTTACACCTTTTCTGCCAATTGCTTTATCTTGCTGAAACAGATAATCTGACAACTCCAACAAGTACGCAACAAGTGATGATTGGAACTGCTTTCTCAGAGCTCTTTTGCACAACACAGCTATTTTTGTCACTTTTTGCATGTACAAGTGAGTGCAACCCAAAGATCAATTTGATGAATTTTATAACTGATTATCATATTTCCTCTTTCTCTGTGACACCTGGCTGCCTTCAGGTGTGACTGTTTTGAAGGGTTTGTACCACCTAGCTCAATTAAAAAAATACCCTTTATAACTTTACACACACAAACAACAAAAACTTTATCTCATGAGGACATTAACTCAGATTCCACAAAATACAAAACATCACAAAATAAATTAAAATAATAAATCAGCAGCTGATTAATAACTGATATGGGAATTTGCTGTTTTTCCCCCCCAAAAGGTCCCCCCAAATGTGTAGGCAAATTTATGTCCCCACAACATGAATAATACAAGTACTCACACACGCATACACATTCCTACCTTGCCTGCAAGCCATCCCAGGTGTCTTATCTCTTTGCTGCCAGCAACTCCTGTCCTGGCTGTGTTCTGGATGACCTCTGCCAGCACCCGCTGCGGTGGGGTGACAGTTTTTAGGGTAAATCATTCAAGATGCATAACTTAACATTCAAAGCCATTCCAAGAAGCTCACTCAAGGCCCTAAAATATCTACTGGTGACAGTTACCAGTATAACATTTCGCATTAAAGACAGACCTGTGCCAGTGCTGATGTGACAGAGCGCATGGCGGAGAACCAGGACAGTGCAGATGGCTGGTCTGGGCAGCGCAGCACCACGGTGTGCCTGGCATCAGGAGAGTGTAGCTCTAGTTGTCTACAGGAGGAGATAAGAAAAGTTAAATAGCTTTAGCCTCTCTGTTATCATTACGCAGTCCTAAAACTTTAGAATTCACAACCATAGGCATAAAGAAAATAAATTTTGAATCTTGAAAATATATTTGTTAGCCTGATCAGGAAACTCCAATTTGTTCTCAGCTAATAGTTTTAGGAATCAAATATTATCTTTTTAGGTTTCAGCTTTAACATATGCTCGCTTTCTTATCAGCTTAATCACAGGAACTCGGTCAATGAAATAAAGGGCACTGAAATTTTTGTTTGTTCAAGTTAATTCAAAATATGACACAAGCACTGCTTTTGCATTCTTTAGCAGACACCAATGCTGTCTCTCACTAAATTTCCATATCTAATCTGCTTACAGGATATGGGAGTCTTTCTGGCCTTGGTAAAAAAGCATATGCCTTTCAGTCTCTCTGAATGGCTCTTTGATTGTGCACTCAGTGAAGATGAATTTTAAAAAGGCAAATGTGTCTGCCTACAGTGCATAAAGCAGTGCTCTGTTGCTTTATAGTGTAGCATAGCAAGCATTCAGCTGTATGAAGTAAAGCCACTATGCTATACAAGGACAAAATGCCCACTGCACTTTTTGGAGGAAGAAAAAAAAAAAGAATAACAGCGGACACACAAAACTATTAAATATTCCTGACTCAAAGATTTAAAAGATGAGACATGGTAGCAACTGTACAGTGTGTACTTCATACTGACTTTGGGCCATGTTTGAAGTATACAAACTATACAGTGTTTATCACATGATTTTCAAGCTTTGAAAAGCTCAAGAGGAACCACCAGTGCCGGTTTGTGTATATTTTGTAACATCTACTGTATTTGCCCTAACAAAAACCTTTATGGTAAGACAAAAAAATACAGACAAAAGAATTTAGACTGCATGTCAACATGGAGCTGTTGCACAATGGATGAAACTGGTGACAGCGAACATGCGTTCTTGATCCTGTGAGTTTACCACCTCTGAAGCAATCTAGCTTTTCTGTTAACAGCACTCCACTGTCCAGGTGCTCCTGGTGTTTAAAACTCCACACTGAGGGTGGTTTCAACACTTCAAAAATGCTTTCTTTGCAGCTTTCTTTTATCACACACAGGAAACTTGGAAAAGCCCCAGTGAATGTGATTAATTTGCTCTTCTATCAAACCCTAGGAGGTAGGAGAGAGCATCTACAGTAGATCAGCTCCAGGTGTTAATCTAAACTAAAAATAGAATTGGTGCCTGTAAAAAGGCAAGTTGATTAAGGGCAACCTAGAGGAGAACAGAGGAGGTGGAAGGGCTGAACTCAAGGACTGGATGCGCATTCGGTAGAGGAAGTTCTTTGGTGTGGTATTTGCTTTGGCAACAACTTCAATAACCTTAAGACTATTTGCCATTTTATGGCCAAGGTGTAGAGGTACTCTGGGGCTAAGTTATCTGTCTCTTGAATGCATGGCACACAGGAATGGGGAACACAGGGAACCAATAGGAGGACAGAGCACCCTGATGATTCTCCCCACTATCAGCAAGACCTAGCTTACAGACAAACAACACATATGGATCGTTGGGTTCTCGCTACAGTTTTTGTAGGGTCTTTAATTTATTTACTTGCTTAACATCTTGAGATGTCATCCTGTGAATTGGCACTATAGAAATAAAGCTGAGTTGAGCTGAAAAGTACTGCTATGAATGCATAGAGTTACATAAGTCTGCTCCTGCATGAAAGAAGTAAAATCTCTCACTTGATCAAAGGGTGGTTGTCCTCATGGGATTATCAATATATTTAGCAAATATGTATTCAAGGTCTGTTCCAGCATACAGATGTGATCCAAGCATAGACTGTATGGATGTAGACACTGTGGAGTCACCCAGTGGTGTGTGAAGTCTTGTTGTGAAGCTTCGACTTGAGCATTTTAGCCATCACCTTATTAACTTTTTGAAACCAAATGTGATCAATCAAGTCAAAATTAATGATTGCTCTCTCTCTCTTTCTTTTAACCTCTCTTCCCCTACTTTACTACCTCACTCTTTTTGAATTATCATTCCTTCTCGTCACTGTCCCTCCTTTCCTAAAATCCCACTCTCCTCCCACAGTTTAAACAGCATCTGCTGAAATGAAGAGAAAAAACTCAGATTGCAACACTGCACTGAGTTTGGTAATGAAGAGAAGGCAGGTTTCCCCATCACTTAAAATAAAGTCGTTTTACTCCTTAATCCTTAAAAGGAAAAACAGAGTTTAGCCTCACCCTGCAGTCTTTAACTTCTGTCTATTATATTGGAACAGCCAAAGTCTGAGAAACATCTAACTTTCTAGTATCAATGCGAACAGCTTTTTAAAGTTTTATGGCTTAAGCACAACAAGCCCACATTTCAACTTGGACGTCCTTCTATTTAAACATTCACCAAACATTTACTGGTGAGTCAAAGGGGAATTCGTCCTGGCTGCAAGGATAAGGAAAGAACTCTATAAAAACATACTAGTCAAGGTAAATTTTGCCAAGGACTTTATCTGTGTCTCTGAATCTGCACTTAAGCTTTATCAAACCACAAAACACAGTGTTATCTGTGTAAAGCATAAGCTCCCTGTGTCCCTGTGTCACTAGATGAGATATCGATCTCAACTCCTCACAAATAAAGTCAGCATTATGACCAGCAAAGTGAATGTTGAACTTCATAGTGCTCTTCATTTGTTTAATACTTAAACCAAGAGTTATGCAACTGAAAGTCTGTGGGCAATCATGAGTAAATTTTCAGCTGCAATACTAGTATAATGAGGAGACTGGATGATCTTCTCATGTGGCCAAAGCTTAATAGCACTGAACAAATACCCCAGGGCCTCCTGGCTGCAGGTCCCCATGGCCCCTCAGGTCAGTACTAATTAATTGCAACTCTTTTTTGCAGCATCAAAATGCTTCAGTCAGGCCCACTTTAGTCAAAAGAAGACTGTTATATCCAGTGGCAGTTTATGTCTGGGAGTATGGCTCTGTTCTGGGACCCTCCCCGCCATTCCATGGAAAGCCTAAGGCAGGGAGAGTACACCTTCCCCCATATGTTGAAAGCCATTAGGACTCCACACCACTCCTAGCCCAGAATGGAGCGGGAATCCATAATGACACAACACTGATTATGTCGAGCACAATGTGAAAAGGAGGAGTTGGGGTGAAGGGTGGCTGCAAAACAGCAGCAGCTGTAGACAGGATGATGTAATTTATAAGCCCGGCATATATGAGACTTGCCAATTGGATGTATAGAGGGGGTGTCACCTCAACAAATAGACAGCATGGGCGAGCACTGAGTTTAACTGTTATTAGCTTTTATACCAGAACAGCAAGCTGAGTTTGACTTTGTAGGCTGGCCAAACTAAAATTATACTTATTAATATCAACTGACATAATAAGGATTTTAAGTGGTCCTACTTTATTTACTTATCCTGGGAATTTTCTTAGGTGATATAAAAGTGTCATATCGAGATATCAATGATATAGCGACGCCAAACATTTACGTTCCCTAGTGCACAACAGCGAGACAAGCCCAAACATGCCTGAAAGTGAGAGCAGTGTGTCAGCCTCCAATGACAATTTAGTACTTAAAAAGGGAGCTACTTCAACAACCTCCAACAAAGCACAGTACTTTGCAAAATATACAAGAAACTGCTCCTGCTAAAGGTGGAAACACTTTTATCAAAAACACACCATCGAGTACAACCAGTCTATGAAGGCATGCAGGTGGGAGATACTAGCAGATACTATACACTTCTTTGTGTTCTTTCACCAAGTCCAATTAGAAGCATGAAGCTAGAGCCACAAGAATCAGGGAGGAAACAGTTTAAGTGGCTGAGCTAGAAGTAGAAAAAAAATATGTAGCATACTGCAGGAATTCATGCAGGAATTTAGAGGAAGCAACTCATCTTCTTTGCTGTGCAAAAAAGGAGACAAAATAGAAAGTTGGATCTTTAAATTAAATTAATATTTTAAATGAACTCAAGGCTGTTTCCTTTGATACTTATGAAAACAATGTCAACCATGATGGAACTAAGTATCAATTTCAATCCCATTCATAACCATATCATAACCACTGAAACATATAAATTACCAAAATTATTGGAAGTAGCCTCGCATGTTGTCTTTATGCTGAATTTGGCACAATGTGTCTCAACAGGAGCAGCTGCAGCTGCAAGTGCAATGAAAAGCAAACACTTCAAACTGAGAAAATGTAAAACGAAAGCAAATCTGAGCTTAACAATAATCACTTTCATGAGAAACTGATTCAACAAAAGTTTAAAAAGAACGTATAATTTCCAGCCGACAGAGAACCATGTGCTCTGTCCACAGATGATGTTCTTACTTTTCATTTTAGTTTTATTTATTCTGTTCCTTTTATTGACTGTTTATTTATCTTAGTAGATGTATAATGTTGAACGTTAACTAGTCAGTCTATAAAGGCAGTTACGACTTGGCTTTGATGTTGCCCTCACCATCTAAAGCTTTCAAGTGTGAGGTTCAATTTTCTCTGAAAATCATACATATGGAGAGGAGGGGCAGGACTAGACATAGAGACAGAATGACAGGAAGACACTAACAACTGTTATGAGAGCAAATAAATAAATAAATAAATAAAATAAAATAAATAAATCAAGAGAGTGACAAAGATGGGAGGACAATAGACAGAAAATTGATTCAGATGGCAGAATACAAAGAGAGATGATAGAAAAGGTGGAGGAAACCAAGGAGACAAAAGGGCCAGAAAACCACAAACAAGTATGACAGACTGAAAAACAGACACGAGAAAGCGCAATGACAAAGAAAGTATAACAAGTAGGGAAACAACACAGAAAGTGAGGCACAGAGGAAGAGACGGGGCATGAAGCAAACTCACAAACTCTGATATCAAAAGTGTTCAGAAAAAGAAAGAGTAAATCACTCTTATCTGCCCCCATGCTGCTTGAGTGGGCCATTGTCAAATTACCAACCAATTAGCTTGATGACACCCCCTAACAGACCACCCCCCACTGACTGAGAATTAGCTAGGCACTACTTCAAAGGTTTGTCTTTAAGAAAAAATGAAAATGGACTAAAATAAATACAGAGAAAACACTACTGAGTAATCCCCACAGGATAGCAGAAGAAGGCTGCAGACCCAGAGGCAGACGTTTCCATTCACTCACCGTGACAAGTGAAGGAGCAGAGAGAAACTAGTTAACCTTTAGTTAAGTAAAGTAACTGTTAATATTTATTTCTGAGTTGAACTTTGGAACATTTGCCAGTAACAAAACCCGTGAGCTAGTTTAGACTGTATAGGCTGCACTCACAGATAACAAACTTTCTCTCTACAGCTTATATCCAATGTGCCCTTGTTGCAACGGCAGTGCATGTAAGTTCTCAGGGGTGTAAGCAAATATAAACTATAGTGATGATGTGATTCACTCATGAGAAACAGCACTGCAAGACATGCTGTCAGCTTCCACAGTGCAGTCTTAACTTCAAACTACTGCATATGACATACTACAGTTAACATGTGAGGCGGGTGGAACTGTGTGAGTGCTTAATGGACGGATTCATCATTAAACAAGTCATTTAAAACGTCCAAAAGGAGCATACAGATAATATTTCAGAAAGACCATGAAGATGGCAGCATGTCCAGAGAATCTGCTCAAAAATGGGGTGTTTGTGTGTCTGTGTAGTTTCACCGCTACCTGTTCTCAGGGTCTGGTGTGGTCATGGCTCGAGTTACATAACACATCTTCAGTGGTATGCACCTCCTGTCACCATTCAGAGACAAGGAGTGCTGAATAGCAGGGCTTGGGGTTTCAGATGAGGAGGAGGTGATGGGAGGGCTGCCAAGACGGGGAGACTCAGGAGGAGGTGTCTCCCAGCCGATCTCTGACACAGGGGAGCCCTTTTTGACGTATGGTGTGGCCTCACGCATATACTTGACTGAAGAGGAAAAGAAAACATAGATTTTTAGTACACAGCAAGCAATGGTAACGATAATAAATGGCACATTTTGAGATTTTAAATGATCTGGAGACACTTTTGTTCACATTAATTATTTTCTGTGTATAGAATGGTTAATATTTACATGTAAAAACAAATAACACACAAAGACTACTGACACTTATTTGTCTTTACACGTCTTACATGTTATATAAAGTCCTTAATTCATAAATGTACTTTTACACAAACAAATATTGAAATGTTGAAAACAAAAATACAGAATTTTAATTAAATTAAGGCCACCTGTACAACACTGAGGCTCTTCTTTTGTTGTCGCTGGCATTGTTTTAACCTCATTTAACACAAAAGCCAATTAAAATGAGCCCGTTTGACCTTGTAGGTACTCATGATGTAAGATCTATATGTGTTTCAGCAGTAATAAACAAACCTAACTTGTTGTTTTGAAGGTAGTCTGTCTCTGTCATAAGTCAGAGGAAGGATGTGGGGATACCACAAAGTTCACATGCACAGCCAAAATTGAAACTGTTTTATTATAATACAGCTGACGTGTTTGTTAAGTACAGACTTTCAGAAAAATAATCTTCAACAACAACTCTGTGCATTAATGATGTTTGACAGAGACCCAGGAGGGTGTACAGATTATGGAAACTTGCCTTCAATAGTAATAAAAGTCATGACCATAAGTCTGTTTAATGTCTGCATCATCCAACGATGGTTAAATGGATTGATTACAGCCAAGGACGTGTGTTGCACGTCATGCCCCTCACTTTGTTTCCTGTGTGCTTCTTCACAATCATCTGTTCTGTTCATCTGTTAAACTCAGGAGAAGCAGGTTGGTACACTTTGTACAGTCGTTGTCCACAACTTGATATTCTCTTATTGAAGAGTATGCAGATAAAACAATACAGGCTTGCTGCACTGACAGTAGGAAGCTCAGTGGAGAAAAAAAATACCTTTGGTGTTCCTGTAACAATTAACTGGCCCTCTGTGCAGCCACTTTGAAATGATAACAGCAAATGTCAACATGCCACTTAATTCCACTGGGTTTTTTTTTGTCAACAGAATCAAGTGCCTCTTCACCTCTCAATAATTTGTTGAAATGTATTGATTTGCACCATGTCTCTGCTGCTACTGGCAGGAAGAATCAGGACAGCTGTGGCACCAAAACGGAGTCACCTCGTGACCCACAGCTGATGCTGCCAGGCTATCTGAGAACGTTTCAGTGCAGGAAAACAGACAGCTTTACTTGTACGAGTCAAACTGTGAATCACTAGTGGCTTGACAACCATTTTAAATTCCACATGTCCTCCTGTTTGAGAAGAAGAGGAAAGAAGGCTGGACACATGCTTCAGTGAAAGACAGAAATGGAGAGCAAGAGATAAAGTGGGTGCTCAGAATGCTTTCTATGTCCTGAATGCTCAAAATCCTTATTACGGCCTGGATGTCTAATTGGCACATCTCACAGCACAGCCGCATATAATTGGCATATGGCTGGTGGCATTTGTAATCCAGCATGTGAACTATTCTTGGTAGAAGCACTATAGAGCACTATGAGATGGTATAACAAGCCTGAACGCCAACCTGTAAAGTAGGGATGATAGGCTCATAACACACAGGCACACAACACAGAAGAGAAGACGGGGGTGATGTAAGAGTGTCCTCAATGGACCTACAGCTACGATGTGATCTAATTGCACAGCAGAATAACACACAGTCAGATCAGATTAAAAGAACTGAAAAATGGGTGATACATTTGTTCAAATGCATTATAAAAATGTCCAATACAAGTGAATTCTCAAAGGACTGAAAAGATCAAATCTAGTGTAGTCAAATAAGGACAACCACTTCTGCATTGTAAGAGCGATGCACTGATATGACTAAAAAGGCATAAAAGAATGGGTAGGATTTAAATATAGAAAGGAAGAAGCACCACTTTAAAATCTTAGACTGAATTGTGTGATTAGAAAGCAGCACAGACACTGCCTCATACTTTGTGTTGCAAACATCATAAAGCTGCAGTAGAACATGATATCCCTGAAGTGTGGGCTTTTATGGAAATTTTAGTGAGAACTAAATTCAGTTTTAAAGCATCATATTAAGGCCATTCCTGCACTGTAAGGATGCATTTTATCCTGTCTGTACTCCTTCAAATGACAATTTGAAGGTTAAGACTTGGTATTAGGGCTTAGGTTAAAAAAAATTCTTCTTCTCATTTTTGCATTTGGACATCATACCTTTCTAATGTGCCTAGACAAAGCTCTGTATCTAAATCACACCACCTTAAAAATATAACTGCGAAAGCATGTATACCACATGGAAACCACAGGAACTGTGGTTGATCAGCATAGGCGGGTTTTGTTCTGTCTCCGTTTCTGATGCTGGTAGAGAACGTGACTGCAAAGACAGCATGAAGCGTGCTGAATCTATCCCCTGCTTTTCAGTCACACACATCTTCTCTTGCACATTTACTTTACACTAAAAATATTTCAAATAAAACTTTGATTATCAAACCAATCTGCTGACACTGTAAATCTACAGTCCACTCTCTGAACAGAAAAAACACGACATCCATCGACTATAAAAACATAATGCTTAGTTGATGATTTGCTTGCAGTTAACATTTACAAAGACAAAACACACTGAACAGAATCACCATTCCCAGAAATAGACCTGGGAGTGTTTCCAGTGGAGGGGAAAATAAAAGGGCTACAGTCCATGCAATCATTACACTGTAAGTGTGTACATCTGTGCGCATTCCCTTGGGTCGTGTTTCTATCCCATTACAGCCCCAACTCTGCACAATAACTTCAATAGCTGGAGAAGAACTTGAAACGAATAGGGCTCATACTACTCGAGCCATTATTTGAAATGCGTCTATGAGCTGGTTTGCTGTTACATAAGTCAAACGAAAAGATCCAAATGAGGGGCTACACTTCCCTATCTGATTTTATTTTCCATTTTCTAGCTCATGCTTGCCCACCCATGCGCAGATGAATCTTTTTTATTGATTCCCAGTCTCCACAATAGCTTGCAGTTACAGTAGTCATGATGCAGATGCCTTAATGTTTCAATACAGCTGTTCTACTCACCAGTGAAATCCACATTCACTTCTTTTGATGATATTCAAATGCTTTTCACTTATTTGAAACTGTACTCAATCCATTGCTTACACATTTTAAAGCTACTGCACTCAATTTCTTCTGAACTGTTAGAGCTTGTTGTTTCACAATGAATGCACAAAGACAAACACACACAGTTCAGTCCTTCCCAACCCTCTTGACAAACACACACTTTCAGCTCTGTAACATTAAGTGTAATTACTGTAGCTGTCTCATTGTGTCTTTTTTATTTAATGGTCTTTAACAGTACTTAATGAGGTGTGAAGTCATTGCATTTTCTACCATACGCTTCAAATGTACTTTTTATTTTGTGAGAAAATGCACCAAAGAAAAAACCAGGGACCCATTATCATTAAATTTGCGGCAGTGAAAGTAGGCTGGTACAAGCTGGAAAGAGAACAATCCAGACTAAAGAGGTAGAAAAGAAGAAAATAGGCTCCTCTGACTGTAGAATGAAGCCTTTTACTCTTGTGCTGGTATCCGGATATTACAGCAGCACAAAAGGCCCTTACAAATCCACCCTTAAGGCATCCATTTTGTAAGATTTTGGCCACTTTGACCTCAAAGATTCCAGTACACCTTAACTGAACAACGAGCAGTAACTGATGTGAAGGTCCTTTTAGCAGTAGGAATTTGGTGAAGAAAAAAAAAAAAGTGAAATGTGCATAGGTAGGATTACTCACTGACACTGACCAAGGTCAAAGTTTTACTACTTCAAAAGATAAGCAACTTTCTGAAGATAATGCTTGAATCTGAAAAAAGACATTTGCTAAAATGTCATATTTTAACACACTGCCACTGATGTTACATGTTACAGCACAAATGAGCTGCTACCAGGAGATTAATGAAAACTAATCGCTAGTGTGACAGGTTGTCTGTATGAAGGATTGAACTTAATGATATAGTTATAATGCTGTAAATATTATACTGACTGCGTGAATGAGGGAATTTGATTCAGTGTAGTTGAGAGCATAGAAGGACACAGAAATGTGGCGAGAGAAAGGAACGCAAAAGGAGGATGGAGGGCTCGAGGACTTATTTGCAAAAAACAAACAAAAAATTCAAATAAGCAGGCAAATACAGAGGATGTGGACACCACACTGTGTGTTCAGGACATGAGAAATTGACATCTAAATTACATTAAACAAAAACCTGAATACTAAAGATAACATACCTACACTCAATTAGCAGACATTTTTGTCCTAATTAACTTACAATTGATGTTTTACCTAAAATCCTTTCCCTGAATAATGACAGCTAGCAACCATAAATAAACAAAGCTTCTTCAGAGGGTGAAATTGTGTGCATGAAGCTCCAGAATAAGCATGAACAGTCACTTCCAAGGCCAAGGAGCATATACATCAGTTTTTGGGGTTACAGGTTTTGTGACAAAAGTGCGATCTTTGCAATTTCTTTCAGCTCAAATTCATGCATGTACAGACTTTCAGTGTGACTTTCTCAGGCAGCTCCAGCTGAGGCAAAGGTGTTTTTCCGGACGACACAATTTGTGTGGAAGAAGAATTCCCACGTCACAGGTCTGAGGTGGGAACAGTGCAAATGAGTTATATGCAGACTTTGTTTTAAAACTGCAGCACACCATTCCTCCAGCAGATATTTCCAGATTTAGTTTTTGTTGTCCATTTTCCTCCATAACCTTTTTTTTT
>VUQI01006972.1:27474-45902 GCA_015106735.1 Paratilapia polleni
TTTTTATAATTTTTATAATTTTTAATTTTTTTTTTATAAAAAAAAAAATATATATATATATATATATATATATATATATATATATATATATATATATATATATATATATGACTACAGCTGATTTCCAGTCTTCAAATGTCTAGCGGGTCCCACTCGTCTTTACAAGTCCGCTTTCACGTCGCTGAAGTGACGCGCGTACAGGAATGCGCCTCTACTGGTTTTGCTGTTTCAAAGAGCGAAAGAAGAGAGAGCACGTTTTGCTCGCAAGCTCAGTTAAGGAAGGAGCGCCCTCTGCGGCTTTGCTCTCCATCTCCATTATTATTATTCTAAAGGACGTCCTCACACCCTGTCAATCATACACGATCCAGAAAGCTCAAAAGAGTCAACTCGGACCTTGAGAGCGCAGCCAGAGTTGTCAGTGTAGTGACTTCTCGGAGTATCGCTGGTCAGGCACAATCATGACCCGTGTTCAAAGCCTAGTGAGTGACTGGAGGCTGAGAGAAGACGAGTTTCATCTCGTCATGAGCATATTAAGAAAACCCACGGACACCAGCTGCTGTCTACAACTCAGTAAGAGCTCGAACATTTCGAATAAGAAAATTTTGTTCTATAAACGCATTTTTTTCAACAGCTGTCAGGCTGTGCATCCTTCACACAGTTGTCGAATTGCTGAAACGTGCTGAAGTGGTCCATGTGCAACACTAATCTATTAGAAAAGTAACTACGACACCTACTGGTGACACCTTAAAATGATACTATCCAATCCAATCCATTTTCTTCCAATACTAGAGCTTCTCTAATGATTCAGTGAATGTGTGATTTGGCCAGTCACAGACTGCTAATGTACAGTATGGTACCTCTGTTTTGTGCTGTATGCATAATTAGCTTATTATTATTTATGTAGTTTTATCAATTTAGTTGAAAAAAAGTTTAAATAAATAGCTGCTTTATATTTTACAGCATCTTAAAGAATATATAAACACTATGAGCATCTAATATTATATATATAACTGAGTGTGTCATTAAGTTGTGTAATCATGGAAATATGTGTACAAGAATGCTGCGCAGTTTGGGATCCAAGCTTCCCCACATGCCCGCCCTCTTTAACTATATCAGATCATTACAACTGAGCTGCACCAAAGGCAGGATTAACTTGTTTATTGTGCGAAAGAGACTGCAACAGAAATACTAAGAATATTTTTGGTCTAATGAGGTGTAGGAGCCACAATTGATTTTTACTTTTATATGGAAATGAGCTCTCACGTGAAATGTACATTCTTTGTTGTGATAATGACCTTCAAAACAAACAAACAAACGAACAGAGAGTGCAATCTTATTAAAGGTGAATGGTATTTAAAGGTGTTAATGAATCTTTTTTTTTTTTATATATCCCTACTCACCCTGGCAAGCTGATTGCACATTTTGTTTTCATTGCATCAGGGAGCAGCTGCACAGGGGTATGGTTACACACAAACACATATGGAATCTGTATTGTTGATCTATGAACTGGTTTTCTGGCATAATTAAGAGAGTGAGGCGCCCACATGAAGAGTATATTCACACAAGTGTGGAGAGAGAAGATTTAAGCTTGCTCTTTGTTTTTTATTTAAATTGTGAGTTTGGTAAATTAATAAAAGCTGTGGCCCCAAGAAAACACACACACACACACACACACACACACACACACACACACACACCAATTTATTATGATTCATAAAGCTCTCTCTGGTATGTCTTTCCCCCCATCTCTCTTCAGCATTTCTTCATGACCCATATCTATTTTCAGTGGGCCAATCCTCCCTATTTTACAGGCTTGTTTTCCCCCAAACGTATGGATGCTGTGTTAAAAAAAAAATGTCGGCTGCAACACGTTTCAAGTTGGCAAACAGGAAACAAAAGACTGAAAACATTGTGTAATGCTATAAATAAATAAAGATGTTTTTCAACATAAAACTGCAAAGAATAAAATTGGACTTCACAAATTTATCTCAATATTAAACTAATACTGAATGGCTGCAGTGTATGGGCTGCAGTCCATTATTAATAGATGCAATTCTGTAGGGGAAACCAATTCGGGGGCTCAGAAACACTTCTGAAAGCCACAACTACGCGAAGAAGATAACTGTTCTGTGATGTGATGAATAAAATTTGAAAATTCTTTTTGGAAATCAGAAGAGAGGGACCATCCAGCTTGTTATCAGCCCATAAGTCTTAAAGGCAGCATCTAAGATGGAGTGGAGGGCATTAATGCATATGGCATGAGTAACTTGCTCTGTGAAGGCACCGTTAATGCTGAATGATTTATACAGGTTTTGGAGCAACAAATGCTTGTATTCAGACAACATCTTTTTCAGGGAAGACCTTGCTTAATTCAGCAAGACAATTCCAAACCACATTCTGCATATATTATGACAGCATAACTCTGCGACCTGGGTACTAAACTGGAAATATTAATACATTTGGTGCGTTTGGTGAAGCAAGACATACGACAAAGGAGGCACTTAACTCTTGAGCAGCTGGTAACCTGTATCAAGCAAAACTTTTCACTTTCAAAACTAATCAATTCCCAAAAGCTTACAAAGTGTGTTTAAAAGAAGGGCTGATGCAACACAGTGAGAAACATGCCTCTATCCCAGCTTTAAAAAAAAAAAGTTTCATTTGCAAATCATTAAATGCTGATTTTATTTGCATTTTACACATTTTTCATTTTCCTTTGTACGCTTCTATTACTGCTAAATTCACTTTTTCCTTTCTTCTTTTATTTATTTCAATTCATCATTAACACTTCCTTGGTCTTTACCTCCACCATGATGAAATACACTTTTTATTTATTACTTTTAACTCGACTGAGAATCAAGTACTTTGAGAGAAACATTTGCTGCTGATTTTACAGACTACAATTGGGCCAGTTTCCTTATGGTCCAGTATACTTGCACAACCACATTATTTGATATTTAAGAATGTAATGGTTCCCTTTGAGTTTTTCTCTCCAAAACTCATTGTGTGTGGTTGTGGTCAAACGCATTTCCTTCATTGCCATTTTTTTGGAATATTTAAGATTTTGTATTGCTTATATCCATGTTTACTAACTCACAATCTTCACCTTCGTCTTCTACAATTTTCATTTGACCTTTTTGGCCCCTTGAGGCTTATCAGCCTGTAAGCTTGTTTGTGTCTTACCTCCACCAGTGGTCATCAGAAGTATACAGTGAAAGCGGTGGTGTGAATGACCACTGCCTTTGTCCTTGCTTGGTGGTGCTTGCACCTTTTTGCTTGTCACAAACATAATGGGGACCCACTCATTTTGCCATAGCAAAAGCAACAAGGTGACTTTGAAGACTACATTCATAGACAAAGAAAAAAAAATCATGATTGGATAAAATATTTATGTGTTGCTAAACAGTAACATGAGCTAAAATCTTATTAGTCCACCAAAAGAAATGGGCATTTTGTTTGTAGTGTCTATCCATGTTTTCATATTTAAACCAAATAAAAGATCTTTTATTTAGAGGTTAATTGTATTTTACCTGCACCCGATGGTGTGGCCAAGAGAAACAAACAATCCAGCCTGTTTGGGACACTATTTTGGTCACCAACTATATTTTGTTTTCAGCAATTATATCAGCAGCCACATGTATAAAGTTATAATCCAAGTGTTTTTGAAATGTAGATGCTAGGACACCAGATTAAAGTTGTTTTGTGTTGTGATCGCTACTTCATGCCTTCATGGCGTACATGATTGAGCTTTCTTCCTCTGTCCCTCTATCCATTCACCTATTCTTTCATCTTTCCTGCCTCCTCATCCTCTCACATTTCATTTTGCTTATATAACTTTTTCCCAGCAGACATTTTTTGACGTTTTATTGCGGGAAAAGCACATCTGAAACAAATTACATTTGTGTTCCAGTAAGCCATGACAGTGAGTCAGCATGCACACTACAAGGATGCTGGAACCAGTCCACCCAAGTGGAAAGCAACTCTTGTTTTATGATAAGTCAAAAATGTCTGGATGGACAATAGAAAGGGCAGGTATAGTTACTGGTTAGTTTGCAATTTAGATATGTGCATATGGATGAGGAGGTGACATGGTGCAGAATGGAAGCACTGCAAGAGTGAGAGGAAAGAGCAGACTCTGAAGTGTCTGGGAGATTAAGTTAATGGCAAATGGACAACTGAATGACACAAAGTTATGCAAATATGTGAGAAGCCAGCTGTCTCCATCACATGTTGGTGCCAAATGGTATCTGATACTGAAATCAAAAGCGCAGATTATTGCCATGCTTACAGTACTAAAAGTGTGTAAAGTGCTTATCTTTGGTTTTATAGAGCAAAATAAAATGTTATGGGATCACATCACTGATTAAACTAGTAAAACTCTGTGCTATCAGTTTCTAGCTGGTTTCAAAATTCAGGCAACCACAATTAAAAACGAGAACTTGAGTTAAACATCCAGGCAGAGGAAGGAATATTTGTGCAATGATTAATTTCACAAAACACCAAAATAGCTGTTTAAATTAACCCTTTAAGAGCAGAGACTTTACAAATAAACAAATGCTTACTAGCTAGAAGAGACTTTTTCAATATTAAGGCACTCAAAGATGCCTCTTGTGGTTTTTGTAAATAGTTTAGTGACAACACTAAGATATAATTAAAGATTTTTAATGACCTTTGTTTTCAGAATTTATGCTCTCAGTCATTTAATGTCATAATTTGCTTTCCAGAGCTCATCTGTTAGGAGGTTAATGTATAAGTCACAAGAGCGTGAGTCAGTAGAGAGTGGAGCACGTTTGCATCATTTACAAAGAAATGAAAGTGAACAAACAACTTCTGCATCTGCATACATACTTAGATATTCCTGTGATGACTTCTTTTTTTCTAATTTGAAATCTGCTTTGGTTGTTGTTTTATTTGTATGTTTTTGTGAGCGCCAGCCCAAGCACCAAAACACATCATGTGGTTGCCAACAATAATTCTCCAGTCAAACTGGGGCAGGTGCCATGTGAGTATGAGTCAGAAGAGGAGGAGCACATTTCTATCCTTTACAAAGGAATGAAAGTGAACACTGAGGGGCAGTAGAAACTCTAACAACATTTAAAAACAGAATAGTTTGTGTGCAAAGAGAGGCAGCAGAACAGAGGATCTGCATCCATGAAGGTAAGATTTAAGTCCCCTAGTAATATTCATTCAGTTATGCTTGTTCAGAATAATTAAAACTTATTTTGTAGACATTTCCATGAAAGTTTAGTTGACAGCATCATCAGAGTCATACCAGTCACTTTATGATCTTTTGTTGCCTCATCTGAAGTCTGCTGTGTTTGTTGTTTTGTTATTTTTGTTGTGTGTAATCAGTAGTTCTATTAATTAAAAAAAAGTGTTATTATTGATAATCTATAGATTTAAAACCCATGCTCTAGGAATGGCCAAAGCCAGCAGTTTTCTGTCTGAAGATCAGCTCCAGTGCTCCATCTGTCTGGATGTCTTTACTGAGCCTGTTTCTATTCCATGTGGACACAACTTCTGCAAAGCCTGTCTCACCAAACACTGGGCAGGCAAAGACCAATGTCAGTGTCCACTGTGCAATGAGAAGTTCAACAAAGGGCTTAAGATTCGTGTCAACACCGGATTCAGGGAGGTTGTGGAGAATTTTAAGACACATCATGTGATAGCTGACAATAATTCCCCAGTCAAACCTGGACAGGTGCCATGTGACTGTTGCCTTGGCAATAAGTTCAGAGCCTCTAAAACCTGTTTGGTCTGTTTGGCTTCTTTCTGCGAGACACATCTAGAGCCTCATCAGAGAGTTGCTGCTTTACAAAGACACAAACTGACTAATCCTGTGCACAACCTCGAGGACAAAATATGCAAGAAACACAACAGAATTTTAGAGTTCTTCTGCAGGACAGAGCAGACTCGTGTTTGTGCCCTGTGTACAGAACATATTGCTCATGATACTGTTCCTTTGGAGGAAGCGTATGTAGATAAAAGGGCTCAGATGGGCAAGGAAAAAGTAGAAGTACTGGAAATTAAGCAGAAACGAGGAAAGAAGGCTCAGAAGATGAAAGTGGCAGCACAGAGCAAGAAGAAAGGCAAAGGTGAAGCAAAAGCAAATAGTGCTATATCTAATCAGATGGTAGGTCCTACTTTATGGTTTCCCAACGAAGACCCACACCATTTGAGTGGATATTCCTACATCCCTGAAAATAGGGGCTTATCTAAAGGGAAATATTACTACGAGGTTCAGGTTGATGGGAGGATCAGCTGGGTTTTAGGAGTAGTCACAGAGTCAATGCAAGGAAAAAGGACATTCAGGCCGAACCCCAGGAATCGAAATTGGATTGTAAGGTTGGGAAGGAACAACTGCAAATGCCAACAATGCCTGCAAATGCCTGTTTTAAGTAGAAGGCCTGAGAGAGTCATGGTGTTTGTAGATTATGAGCAGGGATACTTGCTCTTCTATGATCCAGACAATGCAATGGTGATGTACTCTGTCACTGGCTGCAACTTCAATGAGACAATTTTCTTGTTTTTTAGCCCTTCTGAGGAGGTTAGCTGTGCACAGAGGGTATGCAAGAAGTTCCAAGAAATTTTACAAGATCCATATTCACATCGCTTATACTGTTGGTTTGCTTGTATGGTCATGTTTCTAATTTTATATTGGATGTTAGATCACAATATCAAAGGCTGAGCTGAAACAGATTCTGAATCTGAGTATAGCAAAGGCCGATGTTTGGGAAAAGTGACCCATGAGTAAAGATAATTAAAGTGGAATATTTATTTCTGAATCACATTTACTAATAGTTTTTATTCAGAGTATTTCTTAAATTACTATATTTTTTCATAGTTACTCTTCATAATTTTTTTTTGCATATCTTTGTATGAGGAAAAGAGGAAAGGAAAAAAGAGAGCAATGAAGTTGAAAAAATAAAAACCATTCACTTATTTTCTTTCAAATACAGTGGCAGGGGAAGTGTTGGTCTTTACCTTGAGTGAATACACAACAACAAAATCTATATAAATAGTATATAAATAAAAGGTAAAAATGAAATGGGCAGGTTTTAGCATGCATTTTTTTATACTTGTTTATACTTTTTTACACTGTAATTATATACATAAGAGCAATTTTTTATGCATTGCTTTTTTTTTTTAGCAGTATCTTTCTACAGCAATGGATTTACTGGCAGCGACACAGGGGTTGAGGAATCTGCCACTTAGCCATGTGCAACAAAATGATGAAGCTTCATGTACAGTGTGTCAGTAAATCACAATAAATGCGCTCAAAGCTGCAGTTATGACTGTGTGATTTGTGTCATGTCTGAGTGAATTAGTATTGTCTGACGTGAAAAATGAACTCACATAAGGTTTTCAAGAGCAACGTGACACCACTTGGGGGAGCAATTTTCTCTTTTTTTTTTTTTTTAAACACCGCCCTCTCACACATTTGATTCATACATCATTGAAGTCAAATGAAATATTACATTTAACTTAACGCTACTTAATGCAACTAAAGGGCCACATTCTTAAAAAAACAAACAAACAAAAAAGAAAATCATGTAAAGCTCCATGCTTGGAAACTGGAGATAAAAACAACTTTTTACTGAGCAGGAAAGCTGCACAGTGGTGGATGTTTCACATTTTATATTTTGTTACAGCAGGATTCCATAGTCCAACTGTATAATTACCTATAGAGGATTTTCTTGGATAACCGCAGTAACTTTGAAGATCCCCTGACTTTTCATCCTGCACTATCAGCTCAACATTTCCATTTGCAACACAATCTCACAGCCAGTCCTGCTGTTATTCCTGTTAGCCTCAGTTTCAGTACTGAAGTCATTACCAATCAACTGTATCATGCTGAACATTATACCAGCAAAAATGACAAAAATGAAAGCATTGTCTTGTGAGTGCAAAGCCCCATTCTTTTATCATAGGTTTCCTGTAAATAACCCACAAAGCTGCCGGGCCTTTTTCTTTGATACTACATTGGCCATCTAGGCTGTTACATTTGCTACTATAGATGTTTTTCAAGTAGTGCTAACTTTAATTACTGTATACTGTTGGGTAGTTTAATTTATAATATGTTTGCAATAATAATCTTGTTTTTATGCCATTTGTTTTCAGGTCTCTTTTACAAAAAGAGATTTCATCCATTTATTTATTTTATCTATGTAAATCATTCAAAAGCACTGTAAGGGAGGAATTTTACCCAGATATCTACAATAAATACTGAAATACTAAAATCAAATAGCAGTAAAAAATTACATTTTTCACATATCAATTAAAAAATTATAAATTCATAGTAAATAAAACTGACTGTAAAATGAGAATGAATCACCAGAATAAGCCTAAAATCTTAGATCCACAATTTAAAAACATGTGATATTACCACACATCTCTTCTGAGCAAAACAATGCAATCAGAAGTGCCGACCACACTGTCAGTCCCCTCTGATTTGAGCTATGAACTAAAGTTTCCACTGAGGAGGTATTTTAGGAAACTGCAGCAGTCCCACAGGGAATATTAGGGTTTTCCATTATGACCTCCCAGGTTGGATTCATGGAGAGAGGTCAAAAGGCCACCACCCACTGTCAGCAGAGTTCACAGGGTAAGTCCCAGCTCCCAACACAGACATCAGGAAGTGTTAAAAGGGATTCCCCTGGAAGAGGTCTTTCCCAAAACACATGTGTGAAACATAAAATATGTGAATTTATCTCCAGGATAAGGTATTTTGGCATTTAAAACTATCTCTGAGTGTGTGTGATTTCTTGAAATAAAGTATATTATCAAAATATGAGACCAAAGCAGATAGAACAATATTTCAGAATCTAAAGACAATGTTGATAAATGTAGAGCAGCTATATTTTTAGTTAAGTAACAGTTGGCATGTGCAGAATTTGACTAATAAAACCCACATAACCCATTCATGAAGACAGTTACATTTACAGCAGAACCGTATGATGAAGGACAATGATCAGCCACACATCCAAGAACATCAGAAGCATGTTATGTCATGGAAGCTTAATGCAAAGTCTACATATTTATTCACTATTTTCTCTTTATTTTCTCCATCATTTGCTCCTACTTATTCAAAATAATATTTTATCCTGTCCTTATCCTGAGCCTAAGAGCAAGTCAATTTAAATCTGATTTAGAATAATTATCAGCCTTTTCATGTGTCAAAAATATTGCCCTTTAGCTGCAAGGTATACCCAGTTCGTCTTTCCTCCTTTCCCAGGACTGACATCAGTTTTCAAAATGCAGATTTTATTATTACAGGGAAATAAAGAGAACATAACCTTCATACAAAAAAATACACATTTATTTCAAATGATGAGTTTTACAATTTTGTTCAGAAAGATACAAAAAAAATAGAAGAGTATAATCCAAGTAGGAAAAATATATACAATTCATGTTTACTATTACCAGTTAACTCTGTGTATTCAATACACACTCAGCCAAACAAGCTATACAGCAAGTATTTATAAAACTTTTGTCGTTATGAAAATAGCTGTTATTTGCACTACTTTGAACAAAATCAGAGAAACAACACCTCCTCTACAAATAAAAAGTATACATTTGCATTTATGGATTTGAAACAGAGGTAAGATTCCGGAGCAATGTTAGAAATGGCACTAAGACACCACAGTGACCTCTGATTCATTGGTTGAGCCCTTGTTTGCAACCATGTCAAAATAAACAGTTCAGTTATTTCAAAAATGTGCCCCACTGTGGGCGAAAAAAATTACTGATCACCTCTGTTTATAATCTCTGCTTCCCCCCCTTTTCTTTCCATTTCTTTTTTGTCAGTTTTTTTCTGGATCCAGGTGTCAAGCTGTCACTGTACAATGACATTTATTCTGAAATAGGATATTCTTGAATCTATTGACAATAAACATTACATTGCAGAAGTCCTCATAATTAAAGCTGAACAAAATGCTCTGGTTTAATTAAACCAGTTGGTTTGACGGCTGCATACAGCCATGACACTCCTATATGTCTGCACAGCCCTGTACTTGTATACCATCATACTACTGTACCTCTTGAATAGAGGCTATTTTAAATGAACCTTAACAGCCTACACCCAACTGTACAGAAAAATCTGTTATGAAAGGATTGCAGTATACTCTACCTGATCTCCAGAAGTGGAGAGGCTGTAAATGTCATAAGGTTTAAGTGCTTTGATTGTACTTAGTAAAAGTAAATATGTTTTTTTCCACAGGATGTTAAACAATCCCTCTCCAGGAGGAATCAGAAGATAATTCTCATTTTATGAATACAAGCACCACAATGGGCAGTTATCATCTTATTTTTACTTTGTACATGTCCCAAATTATAGGCCTATAGAATAAACTGTGTGTACTGTGAATGTTGCCTTGTTTAAAATTTAGAGTTAATGCAACTCATATTATAAAGAAAGGGGAACTGTCCTTCAATCAAGCTAAAGGAATTGATGGTTTTAGAGCAGAATCATCACCTACAATCTGAGTTTGACTGCTACTAATTATAATCTCACTATTAACTTGTGGTGAGTCCCTGATCTAAATTCTCCTGCCAGTGTAATCCAGCTCTGATGGTGGCCACATGGCATTGCCTCGAGGACAGTGGCTGTGGCAGGCACATGTCATGACCACCATGACTGGCCTCCGTCCTGTTTTACCATTAGCACACTGGAACTCCACCAGTGCGGTCTTGGTTCTGTGAGGGGTACAGCAGCGGCCATCTGTGCAGGTGCCACAGAAGCGAGGTTTGTAGGCTTGGACACTGGTGCAGTTCTTGTAGATGAGGTGAATGGCTTTGTCACTCCTCACCATCTTCTGGCACCTACTGCCTCTCTGCAGGGAGAGGTAGATACAATGACTCAGTTATTGTGCACTATATCTCTCCGGAAAACAATTCTGTTCTTGTGCTTTGTCATGATAAACATGATTGTGAAGTTAAGTACAGTATGAATTGTCAAGGTACTAAGATCCATGTAAACTAAAGAAAATGCAGAAATCTCTACATAAACAACTACTCTAAAAGCACCTTTCGCGTAAGCTGTGTCAGCTGGACCTGCTGCTCATCACAGGGTCTGATCATACAAAGCCGACTCTGCTTCACCATCTCACACTGACTGTTCTTGTTTGTGACCCTGGTGGATAACCCCATGCCACAAGTTCTAGAGCAGGCGCCCCACTCTGTAGTCTGCTCAATGCAGTTCAGGCTCGGGTCCCAACCGTCAAAGCTTACAGTTTCTTCCTGACGGTAGGCTGAATGAAACACAGAAAGACAGAGGGTTAGATACCACACGACTGGCAAATTAAAAGTAAAAGTTTAAAAACATATTCTTGTAAAACCAGTGATCACTAAATGCCTTGGCACGTTTAACTCTTTCCCTCATAAAGACGACATTTGATGACCTCCCCTGTACCTTTAATGACACCTCAGTATATGTCGATAAAGATGTGGTTTGACAACCATTAGAATAGGTTCTGGATTTTTCCAAGGGTAGCCCTAGAAAGCTGTTTAGGCAGAGATCACCCTCACTAACTTCTGTTGCACACCCAGACATTTTGTTCTGGAAGCCGGCCTGAAAAAATGACAGAAACTGTTCCATTCAGAAAGGAGAAACAGGAGTTACTCCTAGTAGGTGTCCAAGATGGAAAGAGTTAAGACGGTGCTCAGGTTGGATAGAGAAATCACATTGCTGTTGCACACTCCAGATTCACATTAGAATATTGTCTCTTTGTTCTGTGTTTTCTCCTCCTCCAATCCTACTCTAATTTCCTTTTTTTTTATCATTCTTTCCTTGGTTCTTGCTGCCTTACCCCTAAACACGTCAGAGAAATGTACATAACCTTTTAACATTGTATCTTGCACAGGAGTGACACCAGCGTCAAGGAAGAATGTGCAATTGTATGTGTGTCTCAGTATACAGACAGTCCACCTCCTTTCACCCTCTCACCTGCCATGGCAAAGCCGCCCAGTGCACTGGTCTCAGCTTGGGGCTCACATACCCACTTCTCACAGCACTCTCCAGGCACCTGGATCCTGCGTGGCATGGGGCAGTCTGGCCCAGGCAGCATAACATCCACGTTGCAGCGTGGCACACAGGCTACCTGCCCGTCACGGCACATACACTGGTACTTACAGCTGGGGAAAAAGGTCTGACCGTTCTGGTAGACAGAACCATCTACAACACACACAGCTCCCTTGGGAGCTGGAGGAAGGAGACAAAACAGCAAGAGAGAGCAAAATGGTTAAGCTATGATTTTTACAAATTAAAAAAAAATTATCAACAGCTGAAGATGTACTAGCCCTAACATGGGCCCACTCACCTGCACAGATGCCAGTTCTTTTGTGGATGTCGGCTGAGAAGTCACACTGCAGCCCTTTACGTGTGTCACAGGGGTTCATGTCAGAGCAGACCTGCCCTTTTTGACGGGCACACACCAGGCAGCAGACACAATCATCCAGAATCAGGGGCACCCCAGGGGGACACATGGGGGGCTCTTTAGGGCACTGGCATCTCCTTGGGCACACCTGGGACCAGACTAGTGTAAAAACCTAAGGAAAAAACAGGCTTGTTTTACATGTTAGCAAATCTCCATTTCTAAACTCATCATGATAACTAATACTAGACAACTTGGAGTAAAAATTATGAGACAATGTAAAATAAATAATGCAGAAACTGGTAAACATTAAGTAGGCTAATGTAATTATATAATAATACCTTCAGTAAACTTTTGCTCAGTCACAGTGATATTTACTGTCAGTGAAAAGGGGCTAAAACATGTTTTCTAATTAATCAATTAAAGTAAATTAAGCTATAAATTAATGCTTTATGATCACACTACAAAATATTAACTATTAAAGGTACCTGGTATTGAATTATAAAACACTTCCCAGATTAAAACATAAAATCATAACGGGAAACTTAGTTACTGCTGTAATGCCTACCTGTGCTATGATGAAGAAAACAAATACCGCTCTATCCACCACGCTGGCCATCTTCCAGAACAGAATCAAAAATATTTGCAGCCTAAAAAGTGTTCAGTTGTCTTCACTTCAGATCTTTGGGTCTCATTTGAGTCCTTTGGTTCAGGGTTTAATCTTCCCTCCTGTCTGGCCGCGGCGTAGCAGAAGGTCTCTTTGTCGTTCTGGTCAGGGTTCAGAAGAGGAGGACCTTAAATACAGCCCAGCTGTCCTGCTGGCACCATGACGACAAACAGGATGGAATGCCGGAAAGATCGCCCAGACTGCTGGGAGAAGACAAGAGTTGCATTTTATGGTGAGATCCTGTCAAAGAGGGTACCACAAACATGAGAGAGGCTGCAGCCTACACAAGATAACATTCTTCAAGAAAACATTTTTATGGTACTCAGTTTTATTAATCATTATAAATTATATTTGTACTTTCACTTGATTGTACAAGCAGCTAGCAATTAACTCATTTTCTTATATATTACTTTTTATTGGAACTATCTATATGATGGGTTCCCTTCTTGCAGTCCAAGATGTTGATATTATCACATGGGGCCAGCTGTTTCTGTTACTTTTGACCCTTTGACCTCTCTCCTTGAACCGGGCCTTGGAGGTCACAGTGAAAAACCATTTTATCCCCTGTAGAATAATTTCTGTTTCTTTAAATAGCTGCACAGTGGAAACTTTGGTTCATCAGCAGCTTGGGACAGCAGAGGATGACAAAGACACATCTGGTCTGAGGTGTGTTATGGTTTCTTCTCAGCAGAGGTATATCCATGGAATAAGGGTGAAGCTAACTGGAATCCTAAATGAAAATTACTTAATGCAGGAGTTTGATTTCAGTCCCTCCAGTGTGTGTGTGTGTGTGTGAGAAGTACAGTTTTCTTGATTCTCCTGTAAAAATATCAAGAGATGAAGTAGAGGTCCCTGTACTCCCACACACATGTTTGGAGTCTTTCAAATAGATTATAGCAGATCAGTTTAAAGATGGGTTGGCTATTCACACAAAGTCCTAAGTGGATCCAGTTACTCTACAAAAGAAAGTTGGTTTGATAAGGATATGTGTGGCTATATAGTTATTTAATTAAAAATCCAGAGCAGTAATAATATAGTGTAGGAGATTAGTTTTCAACATTTTCTGTTTTTTAAAGTTGGCATATACCTTTTGGTTTCACTCAGTACTACAAAATTTCTGTTCGACCATATTTGTTTTGTTGCTACAGCAATATGTTTTGGTTTTTTTTCAAATTTCTAAAATAAGTGAAACTATGATCATACTTGGGAGTCGTTTGCAAAGCCTTTAAATGCAGGTTCCAACTTAACGTCTTTAAACATCCTCTTTTGTAAATGAAACTCCTGGACTGCCCATTTACATGCTCTCCCTCTCATAGTTAGCAACATAAAGGAAGTAAGATTCAGAAAAAAACCTGTCTAAATAACTTAGCTCTGCCAAAGTCTTTAAAGTCAGTGCTGTTCAAACAGTTGAAGAATGTCAAACTTCTTGGCTTTGTTTGCTTGGTCTGTGGAGAATTCTGCTTCTTAACCTCTCCTATCATCTCTTATTCTGCTGCTGCAGAGTGATAGAAGAAGAGGCTGTGCCAGACATCACATCACAGGATCACATGTACAGGAGGAATTTGCACCTGATACAGTGACACAAATAAAATAGTGACTAGCCCTTTTAACTTTGGCCATTCTGTATCTGAACTCCCCTTTTTTCCTCCTTTTTCCTCCACATTTTACTGTTCTCCACAGCCTTTCATAATTGGATCAATTAAGGCTGCAATATTATCCTAAACTACAGCCATCATTTCCCATGGCCCTCTACTTTTTTGTCAGGCCAAAGAGGTCAGTGGGTCACCATGCTTTGCTCCAGGCAACCTCCTACCTACCCTGAAAACAGTGAAGCTCACTGACTGAAGGAAGCACTAAATATTTTTTGATCCCTCAAATGCTTTCAGTTTTGTTTTCTTACACTGTCAACCATTCATGATGCCTCCTCTCACTCACTGGTAAAAAAAAAAATGCATTATTTTAATTTGCTCTTCTCATTTTTTTTTTCTTCTTTTACAAGAATACCAACCTTTATGGCAATCTCCAAGATAATAATGTCATTGTGAAAATTTGTGAAACTATTTAAATGCAAATGCAAACATTATATGCTTGTTTGCAGTGTGACAACTTGGCATATGACCTACTCAGATATCTTCCATTAATGAAGTGATAGGTCTGGATACATACAGTCATGGTGTGGACATAAAGGAGTGGGAGGAAAAGCTGTAGATGTCACTTTAAAGAGAAATGTTGTGGAAAAAAATAAGTGAAAGAAAAGAGAAGGAACACTGTGGAGGCTGAGAGGACATTTATTCACGCATGTGTTTAGTTGTCAGTCTGTGTCTATGTTCATTTCTCCAGTGGGGGTCTGTGGCTGCAACAGTAGATGAAGTCTTACACCCTTTTTTGTTATTGTCACTCATCTTTTGTTTACCTGCTAAATGCACTTTACCATACAGTGGTTGGACATGTTTTAGCACCTCTTTAAAATGAGGTTTGACACAGGCTTTTTTAAACAAAGGAAGATTACACAGTCAGAGGTTATTACCATAACACAGCTTGTCACCCTGCAAGTTGTTGGTGTTGGTCTCTGCTGTAGGGCTTA
Source organism: Paratilapia polleni (assembly GCA_015106735.1). Taxonomy (NCBI): domain Eukaryota; kingdom Metazoa; phylum Chordata; class Actinopteri; order Cichliformes; family Cichlidae; genus Paratilapia; species Paratilapia polleni. Next base: position 43,094 of record VUQI01006972.1, read on the forward strand.
AAGCGTTTTGCCAAGTGGTCAGGCCACACAGTCGAAGCCTCCTCTGAGAGCTCAGGATGAATCCATGAGAGTTTATACGGATGGTCCAACAACATTTTGCAACAAATAATATGATAACTTTTGTGGTCAACACTCTGTGTGGTGCAGTAGGTGGATTCAGCATCTGTTTCTTATTTGTGTTTTTCCAGACTGTATATAAAAGATGGAAATATCCACCATGACATTGGTTTGTGGGCTGCTGTATTATTAAATGCTGACTTTAGGTCGTGAAAAGCATGCCTAAAACAAAATGTAAAATTAAACAGCTAACTATTTGGGGTTTTATTAAAAAAAAACAACAACAACAAAAAAAAAAACAAATACTAGAAAAGATCAAATGGCACCTGCCACTCAAAGCATGTATGCCCATGATTATAACTATCTTTAAGCCTTAATCCAATGTAGAACAGGTGAGTTTTGCCAAAAAGATGCACTCCCTCTACAGTAGTTATTTCATTACCTGTAGAGACCAGGATGTAAACATTTTTATTTCTGTTGTAAAGCTGGGCATGTGAGTCTGTAGTGGGGATAGACTCCACTTTGGACCTAGCCTCAAGTGAACATTTTAACTGCAGTTTATGGCACTTTCACAATGGCTTTTTTATTTCCAGGTTTCTGAGGTTGCTGTTTACTTTTAGCATATTATGCTATGAGACTATATTAAGTGTTCTTTTAGATTTAGTTTATGGTGAGTATTACACTTTCTTGGGTTGTAGTTTGGAATCCCAAAACAATTTTTGGCCTTTTTGGCATGCATGAGACATTTTTTCTAGATTATTTAGCATTTAGTTACAGTTTTACTACAGGGTCTTCATGTTCCTTTAATATTTTTCGTAAAATCCTTTTTTCAAAAATGACTTCATTGTTTCTAGAAAGTTTTCACCACCTGAAAAACCACCTGGGATAAGTCATATGGATCCAAACATTTACAATGCAAATTTGGCTGGTTTCTCTGTTGGACAATAATGTAATTATTTACACAGGCTTTTGTTTGTGATAACTGTGTGTGGGCATTACACACAGAACAGAGCTTTCTCCAATTTCATAAAAATGAAAAAAAAAAAGTTCAGTTTGGGTATACTTAGTCTGCATTCTGATATATAAAGTTTATATAAGTATAAATGTATAAAGTAAATGAAAGAGTGTAAATACAAGTGACTGGGGTGTTTGATCAGTGCTCTTCCAAAGGAATCCCAAAACAAGACCCTGAATAATTTAACATGGCTAAAACAGCAATGCCTTAAGTCCAAATATTGTTGTTTTCAGATAATTAAACTGGCTTTAATTCCTTAGGCATATAATTTTGCAGTTCACTAGTACTGCCTTACAAGCTGAAGGGAATTTGAATCATACTTGTGTGTGCTACACACAAAATAGAAGTGTCACCCTAATAAACTATGCAAACAGCGAGTCAAAGCATTGTAGATATGGCTTTAGGGTCTCTCACCAGATAGTTGACTAGGGTTCCATCTGTTGCTTTAGCTGGGTTCAGGAAGAGTTGAAACATCCTGATGAAAGTGACTGGTTGCTGTCCCACAGATTTTAATAATTTGTTCAGAGCAACAAAAAGAATTCATATACAAAGTTGAGTGCTCTGTTGGACAGTAATTCATGATTTAAATTTGCTTGCCAAGTGGCAGTCAGGCAGTGGGTTTAGCAGCTTGGGAGGCCACCACAAATCTCTCAGTCAGGGTTTATTTGCTGTATGCCACTGCATATGAGCTGAATCACTGGGACAGAGGCATGTGTTTTTTATGGTGGGTGGTAGTGGATGGACACAATGTGGAGCTTCCACTAATAAAACACGTTGTATGGAAGAACCACAGGCTGCGCTTCAACAGGATGTCAAATAGCTTTATATTCAGCTATAGGAAACAGAGTGACCTGATGGCTTCCTGTGTGAAAGACGGGGGAAGCTTAAGACTCATTCAACTTTTCATCAGTTTCAGGTGCAGTAATTGAATCTGCTAATACAGTGAAGTATGTAGGATTCAAATGATTATAAATGTTTAAATTTGAAAGTGTTTTTATAAGAAACAAAGTTCATTCATCATGTTCATTCATACCCTGTGGAGTGCCTTTAACTTTTTCTTTTGCTCCATATTGGATCACAGTTTTCATATATTTTTGTCCAAATACTTGCAGAAGTGTTTTGCAAATACTTGCAAATCAAGTAATCAGCTTTTGGAGTCAATCACTGCATTAACGGTACCTAAATTGGGGCAGTGTATACCTGCACATCAGTATCATATGTATCTACCTTCAGAATGTCTAATTTTCTCAGAAAGGAAAGGCCAAAGCAAATAATAAAGATGTTCATTGTGACAGCCATTTTGAAGCCTTCAGTATAATATCAGCAGGGACAGCTCACAGCAGTACTACAACAGGACACCCTGTGGAAGGGCAGAGTTCATCCGTTCCATGGTGATGTTTGTTTTAACATCTTTGTGGTTGAAGAACTGAACACATGGCTGCCACTTGGGAATGATCTTATATAAGAAACAGACAAAAAAAAAGAAAAAAAAAGAAAAAAGAAATTTATAGCCAAGATTGTGGGGCTATTATTTTTAGCAGTGCACCAAAAACAGAACAAATCGAGGGAGGTCTGACTGGAAAAGGTGACAGTAGGGCTTGGACTAAGACTTTAAAGCCTGAAGTATATTACACTTCTATTAGGCTTCTATTAGAATGAATGATCATCACAGATCATGTGGTGGTAGTGGTGGTGGTGGTGGTGGTGGTGGTGTGTGTGTGTGTGTGTGTGTGTGGG
>VUQI01006976.1:3514-18670 GCA_015106735.1 Paratilapia polleni
TGCATCCTTGACATGAAAAATAAAGAACCAAGAACAATCCTAAAACTCAAAGGAATGTAGCTGCCAGTTGTGTTGGTTCATTTTCTTTTTCTTTCGTTCTTTTTTTTTCTGTTTTTTATTGTGTGGGCCAGGGTCCAAGTCTCGATCCCAAATTTCAAGTGTTCATTAAATTAGGATTTCTTGAGTTTTTAAAAGTGGGCCATACACAGTAAGACGCAAATGTATCTATGTGCGTTCATCTATGTTTGTGTGTGACAAACTATACAAGGTTTAGGACAAAGAGAGGGAGCGAGTAAAGGAAGTGCATGACTTGGGAGGGGAAGAGGGAGGCAGTACGCAATTTTTTTGTATTGTTCAAATATCTTAGCATTCAGTTAACATGAACATGTACAACATACTCAAAAGATAATTTGAATAGCCTCTGGTACTTGCACTGTACCAAATGTAAAACCCAGATAACAGTCTTCATATAATATGATTCTATATCTCATCCTAGTTTAAATGAATTCAAGTACAGTATAGAATGAAGATTAATAGAGAATGTAATCAACAGTTTGAGTGCACCACCTGCCCTCAAAAAGAGATGTAAATTTGTAGCGTTGTAACAAAAGACTTTTCATAAAGTCAGCACCAGGGCAGCTTCCCTTCCTGTGAAACTGCTTTAATCAAAAGTATAGTTCTCTTGACATTCGAAGAGCTCAGAAAAATATTTGTGGTAATCATTTATCCCTCACATTTTTTTTTTTTTTTTTTTTACACAGTGAATTTTAAGATGTAGCATCATAGCACCAGCTGAACCACCCACCCAGGATCTCAGTACGTGTTTGCTTGGGAGGTGGTGCCTCTCATGAGAACCATCCACCAAACTTGTGAAGCATTTAGAAATGTACAAAGTCAACAAGATATCATGTGCACCATATCCTCAGCACCCTTTTGTTTAGGTAAGTGTGTGTGTGTGTGTGTGTGTGTGTGTGTGTAATAAGTCTTATGCTCAAGAACTAAAATGGGCCCTGTTACTGTACTACCAAACTACTGTTCGATGGCATGACAAATGAAACATCTGTTGTCTGTGATTTCTCCGCCATGTGCATACTTAGCTATGATGAAAGCTGGAGCAGATAACAATGATAGATACATCTAAGCAAGCAGGGAGGCAGTAACACAACTGACAAAGTTTGCTGGGCAATAACTCATTAAAACATCACCCGATATTTCACCTCAGACTGACTCTGCAGCAATCAGTATGCTCCTAGATGCCTCCCCAGTTCTACACGTGATTGGTGGTAAATTTATTAATAATTCATCATTTAAAAACTTTCCCATTCACTCTCCTGTGACTCAGCACAGAGAATCACCACAATTCTCACTTCTGTATAATAAATATGGAGCTACAGCTATTGGACAGCAGAGATTAACATAAAGACCAGGCACAGGGGAAACAACCAAAGGTGACAAAATCTGCCTGTTAGCTTTAAAGCTTGCCATGTTTTTTTTTTTTTCAGGAGATTGTGTACCAGACAATTTCTTGGCTGGGAGCAGTGAATTCTTGTAATATCTGCTGGTGGCTTTGTTACCCAAAAGAAATAGTCTGGCATGAAATCCCTGTGAAACCGCAATGTGACGTGTTTTCACACAGCTTTCAGCAGCTTAAACAAACCTGACACAGCGTGTGTTAAAGAGCTTTCAACGTGCTGGTAGGTGGATTTTGTTGATTGACGACCGAGTTGGGCTAGCCGTTTCCCCTTGTTTTCAGTCACTATGCTCAGCTAAGCTAATCAGCTGTTTAAGTCAAGCTATTTAGCACTAATCATGCTCATGGCAACTGATTTAGATTTGTCCTTTGCTTACTGACAGTACTTCACTGCTGCTGGGAATCATAATTTGAATTTTGGTAGCTTCTGAGACAGAAATGTGATACTGCCATTAACCTTTCATGAGAGTTTGAGAGTACTTTTAAAAAAAATCATAGCTGTCAAGCTAAAACTCTAAAGTCATACGTTTATACAAATGCATCACGGGGGGGGGGGAATCCTCTGTTTTCTCTTTACTGCTGTCAGTGAGTCAGCTGGGTGTGTTTCATGTTAAATAATTGGGCTGATGAATTCATTTTCAGAAAGTTCTGGGCTCTGTCAGTCACATGCCGACAGGGGGTACAGTACTTAGGAAAGCAAAACAGCAGAGTTACTAAGCACAAATTTACACACAACACATTGGGACCAGGTGTTGTTTACTGATGTTTAGGGCTGTCAGAGACTTCAAAAATACCCCCATGTCATTCATGGTTTTGTTACTTTCCTCACAAGTTAAATAATCTTACCTAAATAGTTTGATATTTACATTTTTTTATCTCTCTCTTGAGAAAATTAAAAAAACAAAACAAAAACTAAGCTTCAAGTTGTCAATAATCGGCTCTTTCTGTTTGTCATTAAAATCAAGATTAAAAGTGCTTTTATAAATCTTTTCTTCTTTATGTACAATTTGTATTAGCTATATAAAAAAAAATGATGAAAAAAAAACAATAACATCAAAGACAATCATTATCATTATCACCATGTAGTAATAAATAAGAGTAAAAAAAGCAGGTTAAAATGAGTGTGGAGATCTAGAGCACACAAAAGGACATGCATGATTCTCTGCCCTCAGTAGCAAGTCGTGATTGTGACCAGTGTCTCTACAGCGTGAGGTAGAGAGCTGGAGAAACTCGGGAGAGGTAACAGGGTCTTTCACAGATGACCAGGGCCTTGACCCAAACAACCACCCAGCAGCCGGGAGTCGGCTTGCATCAGTAGTCTCTCATTTTCATTTTTGACACATGTTGCAAGTGAACCATGTGACCATAAAGAAAATAAAAATGAGCGATTTACAGGACTCTAGCCAGGCTATCAAATAGTCTCTCTCTTTGGCTCTTCTTTTTCAATTTCAGACAAACTCGCACACAAAGTGAGAGATTCATTGATCTGTTGTGTTTGCATTCGGCGCCAACCCCTGGAAGCTACAGAAAATTTCTACGGTTTCCCTTTATCTCTCAGTACTGTTTTCTCTGTGAAAAGCACTGCTAATGGGTTACCAAGAAATGCAGTGAATGACTGTGCTTTCTCTGCCCTGTACAGTGTACTTTGTTTGAGACAGAAATCACTACATGCCACAACAAATTGCAAAAACTCCTCAAAAGGAAACCAGTTTTTGAGCCCAATGTGGAGTGGAGCCACGTAGCGGCCACTTTGATTGGCTGGCTCTGTGGTGACAAGGTGCCTGCGGAAGGACACGCCTCGCTCTGCTCGAAGATGACAGCACCATGCAGAGAAAGGAGTGGGCCCTTCACAGTAAATCAAGTGTAATAGGAGAGCACCAGAGTGTGTGTATGAGCACCAAAAGCACTGCTGTCCCAACACTGTTTCCTTCTGCTCTAACCCAGGATGGGCTTCCCACCGGCATCTCCAGACTTCATTCACAATTGTGATACATTTGTGACGTCAGCTTTGCCTTGAGCTGCTTTACTGAGTTTCATCCATGGTCACCAAACAGGGTGTGAGAGCCCCCTCTACTGGCCATGGCTGGTTAAAGCAGCAAGGCAAGACTGGCATCTAAATGGATCCCAAGTGCTCATAGGTTTGTTTGTACACACCACTTTGAAAAGGCAGTCAGTGCTGCCCTCTAGAGTTTACACTGGGAAGTGCTCACTCCTACTTGAATGTTATAGGAAGATAAAGAGTGCCACCTGCTCCATCTCTATGTGGGGATGGCAGATGTGGGTTAAATGGCTTTCACAGATAGTATCGCTTGTTTTAGCCTCCGTGGAGTACCAGATATGAGAACTACAATTTTCCCCACAGGAAAACATGGCAAACAAGGGAAAGTATTTGAGAGATAATTCATTAGGGCTTTCTGTTGCGTGACACATTTTCTGCACCTTTGTGTTAAAGCAATAAATCCCAGTGTTCTGGTACCCCACCCTGGCCAAAACAAAAATATTTAGTTGCAAATACTACGTGAGCCAAATTTGAGCTAGAGCACCTAAATACAGCATCAAGTGCCATGAAGAGTAGCGGAATGAAAATCGATCAGAGCAGGAAGCTGAGCACCAGTCAAAAGCTAGAGGGGTGAGTAGGAGGAGCACATCATCTGACGACAAGACGAGCGGCAACATTTTCTCGCAGCGTGGTTAAATAGTTATTTTTTTCCTGGGCATTTTTTTTTTTTCCTTTTTGCATCACGATTGATCGTCATAAACACAAACACAACTACTGAATCCAACTACTGCCCTTTTACTGGATACCTGGAATACACAGCAAAAGAGCTTTGGTTCCTATCTTTCCATGCATGTTTAATCTTTTGTAACATTTGTGTAGGCAATTGTTTATTATAATGAAAAAGTAGACTGTCAGTGGTGTATTGGACAGTGGTGATGCTGGTAGATTGACTCATTAAGAATAAAAAAGTTAGATCGCAATCCTCATGATGACGATAATTGGCATTATTCTTTTGTAGGCCAAAAATGGCTTTTATAATGTAAAACCAATGTGTGTGATTATTGTCTTGTTGATTTTCTGCCTTATCAGGGAGATAATGGCTCCTCCTTATCTAAGTACAGCTTTAAGAGTGATAAGAACAAAGAAAGTCAAATGGAAAAAAGGGTGCACATTTTCCAAACATGGAAAAAGCAACTGTCCGAGTCTGTCACACTCAGACTGATTGATTTAACAAAAATTAAAAAAAAAAACCCCAAAAATGATCACCTCATTAATAATAACATTAATGAAAACAGCAATAATAAAAAACAAACAAGTCTTCATTATAATAATACCTGTAATAACAACATTGACAGTAACATCATAATAATATTGATAATAATAGCAATAATTAGAATCATTAAAATTCTATAAACAAGAAAAAGCAATGGAGTTCCTCTCCAGGGAAGAGAGAGGAAGAGCACCACAGGCAGTGTGTCTGAAGCCCAAACCACTGCCTGACATGAGGTAAAAAACAATAAAAATATCCCCTCGTCCAAGTGGACAGTGGAGGGGGCAGGATGGAGAGATGCCAGACTGCGGGACGGCTGAGAGACATTCACTCTGCTCAGTGCTCGCTCAAGCCCTCCACTGCACCACTCTGTAGCTATCAGTCTATCTGTGTCTGTCCTCACACAAAGTGGCTGTAGGGCCCAGTGAGGCGGGTGAAGGCATAGGGAGACGCAGTAACCACCGAGGGTGTGTAGGACGTGGGGGCTGACCGCGCCACTGGCCCCTCCTTCTTGTCTTTAGATTGTCCAGGTCCTGGACTAGCACCTGCCATCGTAGCACCCCACTTGCGTTTCTTCCCGAGCGTCTTGATGTCATCCTGGGAGAGGCCAAGGAGAGCCGCTTCCTGCTGCCTCTGCAGCGCTCGCTCTGCCAGCAGCTTCATTTTGGCCTCCCACAGAGCCAGGCCGTGCATGGGCTGGTTGAGGTTCTTGTGCTGGTAGAAGACCAGGGAGATGCGGGAGGGGTGCGAGCGGTCAGGCTTTTTGAGTGGAGTGGTAGCATGTAGTTCCCGACGGGCACATTCAATGAGGATGGAGCCATGTGCCGGTGCCACTGCTACTCCGCCAATGTAAGGGTCCAGGAAGTTGTGCTCGCTGTCAGACCAAACCTCATCCTCGTCCTCTTCACAATTCTTGGTGCTCTCAACATCGCTCTCTGCTCGGCTGGGGGTGTAGCAGGCCTGATCTGATTGCTGAAGGGCATCAGGGAAGAGCCGTCCCTCAGGAGCAGGGGAAGGGGTGTTGCTTGCCACTGAACCTCCAAAAGACTTCCAGGCCTTTTCTTGGGGCCCAACAGGAGTGGAGCACCGACTCTCTCCAGTCTTGGACCAGATCTTGTCAGGATAGGCTCCTGCAGGATTGCTGTGCTTCAAACCAGGGCTATAAGCTGCAGGCCCCATGGCCCACGTATGTGGCTGAGGGCTAGGAACAGGGCTGGCCCAGTGCCTAGGGGTGCCTGGACGTGGGGTGCTTGGCTGTGGCGTAAGTGAGCGTGAGTGAGAGGCACCAGGCTGTGGGGTAACTGAGTGAGGGGTGCTTGGGCGCGGAGTGGCAGGGTGTGTGGAGGCTTGGTGTATGTTAGCCTGGAGCACCGTGCCCAGCTGAGGGGATAGAGATGGAGAGGGAGGTACCTGGAGTGATGGTGATGGGGCAGGGGAAGCCCTCATGGTGTTTGAGCCAGGGTAGGATGTCCACTGCTGGGGGTAAGGAGAGGCCTGCCGCTGCTGGGGGTGCTGGTGAAACTGCTGCTGTTTTTCTGGGTTCAATGATGAGGCCTCAGTACTCTGTTTATGCTTTGCATGGGCATCCCAAGTGGTGTGAATAAAACTTCCATTAAGCTTGTGCCCAGGCCAGGCCACAGGCTGGGGGGTGGTTCTTGATGTGTTGGCTCCAACCTGGCTCGGCAATGTGCCTTCATAGACTGGCACATCCATGGGCTCCTGTTTGATGAGTGGAGTGCCTCTGTTGGAGGGCTCAGAGGAGACAGAGGATGGACGGGATTGGCTATAGTCTGTAGACTGGGTGTAAGCCATGTGGTTTGGTTGGTTGGTTTGCTCTGGTTGACTGGAGCAGGATAGGGCCAGCCTGGCCTGAAGGTTTTGAATGTCAGGCTTCTGATCTACAGCCTTACAGCCAGCTTTGAGCAAAGAGCCATTTCGACCCTCGTAGGTCCTCAGCTTAGGGGGGAAAAGTGCATTGGGTGGGTAGTTGTAGTAGCCATACTGCATTGCGGGCAGACTGGTGTGGTAACCATTTACTGTATCGGGTGCAGAGGGCTGGCCAGTTGGGGGAAGGCCTCCCCTTGCATAGTAGGCAGGGTTTGTATACATGGTATTTAATGGGTCTTGCACTGAGTATCCATCCATTGATCCATTTAAGGGATCCTTTTTGATGTTGGGCTTCACCTCTGCTGACACAAAGTGAAGCAGTTTAAGAAAAACTGTCTAACACCTGTTTAACCTTTTAACATCCACTGGGTCACCAGCAGCTAGGGTTGGGGGTCACATACACCCCTTTTCATGGAGTTTTTGCCTATCTGGCATTCTCAAAAGTTGAAGTTTATAACAGAAGGACTACCAAAATGCATGTATGAGTCTGAAGTTGAAAGGTAAACACTCTGTGCTAAAACACCACCTAGCCCAAACCTGACCCAATGGATGTTAGCAGGTAAACACAAAGAACATTTTGAGTGATAAGAATTCAAAACAATAACTAACCTTTATTGCCTTGGGGTTGAGGGGAACTGTTGATGCAGACCTCAGCTTTGATCGCCATCTTCTCTGGCGTCTCCCCTGCCTGCTGCATGAGTTTATTTTTCTTCTTCTCTGAAGCGGCCTTCTTTGCCTCCAGTCGGCGCTGTCGGCAGGACTTGGCAGGTTCGGGCAACTTGCGCACCTCACGACGGAAAGCATTAAGCACCTGGATAGCTCCTGTCTCCATCTTACGCCGCTGGGCCTCCTCACTGCCAAACTCATCTGTTGGAGATACCGTGTAAAGAGGCAACACATGGAGCTGCTCATCCTCAGGGATTTGCCCTATCGCACGGTTGTCCTCCTTTGTTAACGTACACACCTAACAGAGAGTGATAGAAAGAGCATGATGAAACATCACAACCATAAATCAGTTATGCACTGCAAAAAATCTCCCAAAAATTTAGATGATGATCTTACCACTGTGCATCCATTGTACAGGTTGTGCTGGTCCTTATGAGCATGAGCACAAAAGTCCATGCAAGCAGTGATCCCAGAGAATGGACGGCCTTCCTTCAAGCCCAGCCTGCATTCGGGAGCTCTGGACTCTGTCTGGCACTGAGGTAAGTGACAGAGATCGCTAAGTCATAAGATAATAACACCTGCCAGTCGTTTTTTTTTGTCTTTAACAACCCTCTTGCGAAGATGTTTTTGTTTGTTTGCTTTTTAATGGGTATGTATAACAAACCTGGTTACTGTAGGCCTGTGGTGCCAGTCGCTTGTACACAGGAGCCACCTCAGTTGCCAGTTGCTGGAAGTTATCCCTGAGTTTTTCCTCCTGACAAAAAAACAAAACACGGATCGCAGGTCAGACCAAAACTCTATAAAATGGTATCTTAAAATTACTCAAGAGACACTATACTCAAAAACAAAAACCAAGAAACTTGAAACCTAGCGTGGTTATTATTAGCAGTAATATACTCATACAATGCTGTAAAAGAGGTAGCTTTCATGTGATGAGTACCTCTTCAGGATGATCTCCTTGTAGCCTGAACTTGCGCGGCATTTTGCTTCGGGCATACTTGCAGCCGTTAAAGTACATACTCCATGAGCAGCCAAAAGAGAAGGAAGCACCACAAGTTTCAGGATCCTTGCCTTGGCAGGCACAGGTACGACTGCAGGGGGAGACAGAGAGCACACTCTCAGCTTCATTCATAGAAGACGTGCTTTACTACATCATGTGCACACTGTAACTGAGAGAATGTTAGTGAGAAAATTGGTTTAATTTGGAGCAATGAAGGTAATAATACATAATCTTAGCCTTAAGCCTTCCATTTTAAGAACTTTTTACTTCTTTTTATCCCATTATATGTGAAACTAACTGTATGTATATTACACACATACTAGGGACAACACAAAGGCAGCTTCAGTGCTGTGTGTCAGATTAAGAGAGAAGCAAGACTTATTTCTTTATCCAAGACGGTGAGTGGTTTATATACCAGACACAGGGGTGTGTTAACATTTACCCATGGTTAACTGAGGGAGTGGGTGGTAGGTGAACTGTGACCTGTGTAACATAGAACATAGTGTACACGTCTGGTGATAAAAAAAAAAAAAATGCACATCTCACCTTTGTGCATGCACAAATAGTTTGTCTTAAAATGAACCTTTATGATGTCCATGTTCTAAGCCGTATGAACTTTGGACAAATTTGATCAGGTCAGGAGATTTTCCACAGTTGTCCTTTCTCACATGTAACACACTGTTTCCGACATGTTACCACAACTAGAAATACTCAATGTGGATTAAGCGAGGAAGAATTCTGGATAGAACATGCAAAAAGCCGGACACATGACGTCCACTCACTAATGGTGAATATAATGGACAATAAGCTGCGCTATTCACATATGGGCACAATCTAACATCACGCTGAGTTTGTACTAGGGAGCTAGCAGGTTTAAGACAGGCTGAAGTGACTAAGTCAGACATTTGTGTTGTCACGTATGCCTGTCAGATGACATTTAGAAATGGTTAGGGCTGCAGTGCATGTGCGAAAATCGTGTTCGACTCCCACATCCTTTGGTTATAAATAACCTCTCTTTCTCCATTACCCAAGTACTACACATCCATATGCTGAATCCATATTTGTGCCACACAATGCAGAAATACAGACAGCCGGACTGTTGCTTACATATTCACAAACTTGTTAGTAGTGTCACAAACTAGCCTTCGTCTACTCACTCCTCATTGAGGCCACAGCGTCGGCTGGTGGGGTTGCCATATTTGGTGAGGGTGTCAGTGACCTCTCTGTACAGTTTGTCAGCCAGGGCCCTGGGGACACCTTCCCAGGCTATGATGACGACGATGATGACAGCATTGGCACAGTGATGGCCCGCACGTTGCCGCACCAGACACAGCAGCTTCTCTTTCTCGCTGCTCCTACGGATCACCTGATGGGAAACAAAGGTTGTGAGCGTTTACTTGTTAACAAAAATACAATATTAGCAGCTAAAATATAATTTCAGCTGAATAATAAGATGCTCCAAAGGCTACTTGTAGTTCCTACATTTGTCCAGCAGATGTCCAGCACACCCAAATATTTTGGTTTACTGACACAGTTTAACATATTTGATGCTTACATTTTATTTTGGAAGGATATTTAATCCTTGAACTAAAATCTGACCTGCTATGGTCACTGAATATCGATCTTTAATCTGCTTATGATTCTATCTGTCATGTACACAACATGACAATGCTTATTCTATACAACTATACTAATGGAGAAAGAATATAAATATGCATGTTTTTTCTAATATTTGATTCCACACAAGGTTTCTTCCTACCAGATGATATGTGCAAGTCTGCTCCCTTAACTTCCCTGTCTCTCTGTCTCCAACACACCCACCCACACACCCACCCTCCCTCAGTAGGGTGGTTGTTTTGAATCCATAAAGTCATTAGCAGGATGTGTCAGGGGTGACACGGGAGGGGAGGCCAGGCAGTTGTTACACAGTGAGACCTCCTACTGATTCGCTCACTGTGGATGACAACTTGCCTGTGTGTCTCCCCAGGACCCCTCACTATACACACATACACACACGCCACATAAATCGCTTGTTGGTTGGCTGTCAGTGTTGCCAGGTGGAATAAACACACACAAAAAAAAACCTCACTCTCGCTTTTTTCAGTCTTTCACTTGAACTCAATCAGACACCCACTAAGACACTGACACAAATGGTAACGACCAGTCAGTCACAAGGTAAAAAGCATACCCTCCTTAGTCTTCTATTTTACTCTTAGTGGGACAGTCATTTACAAAATTAACATCATGCTGTGTTCAATAAGATTTAAAACTAGAGCCTCAGGCCATAAACTCACTGGGTAAGTGTTTACTGAGCCATTGAATCGAGTGAAAGTAGAGTAAAAATGCAGGTATAAGGCACTTAGCATTGGTTTCACTTTTCAGACCCAAAAGCTGCGTCCTTCTTTTATATACAGTGTATGGACACTACCATGTCTCCCAGCACTATTCCTTAATATCTGTTGTTGTCCATTATGTTGGAAGTTATCAAAGATTTTTCAAAACCACATGCTGAAAGTGTTGTGATGCTACTTACCCACTTAGCAATAGGACATCCATGTGAACTCTTTCCCTCTTTGCCGGTGTAAACCACCTTCTCAATCCGGATGGCTTCCCCCTTCTCACCAAACCTACACAGACAGAGAAACAATTTCAATTTTAAGATTTTACTGTACTGTACTGCGTCTGAAGCCAGAAAGGTCTCCAGCACTGAAGCCTTACTTTAGTTCTCTGACACTTTAATGTCCTACATTTAAACACACACCAAGGTGCTCTCTGTGTGTCGATGTCCTGAGAGCCACCAAACCGACCCCAAAGAGCTGGGGCATTTAAAAACTGCTATTTCATGACTTCTTGTCATGTTTTGTTAAAGGGGACCTATTATGCTCATTTTCAGCTCCATATATTCATTCTTGGACTCTACTATAGAAGCTTTGCATGCATATTTATCTTAAACCGATGAAGCCCTTCAGCTGGCAGAAACAAGCTGTTTAGCTTCCTTCCCCCTCCCTTCAAGCCAGCTTTCTTCTGAATGGCTGCACCTCACAAACAGAAGGTTTAAATTGCACGTGGGAGGGGCTTTCATGTAGCCAGTTCTGTGTGCCTGAGATGGTCATATTCAGGATATCCACTCTCACTGACATCACACAGATCCAAGAGTAGAAAAACAGTCTGAGCCTGAGCCTGAGCTTTTGGCTTCACACAAGGATTGCATATTCTGACCTCACTTTTACAGAACAGAGAACCCATTGTAAGAGCATATAGGAAAAGCATAGCAGGTCCTCTTTGTGAGTTACACTCGGAACACCCCAAAAAGGCTATACACATTACAGTCAGTTGAGTGCAAGTATGGGTTGGCGTTCCAAAAAGCAAGCAAAACTTGCCTGTTTTTGCACATTTAAAAACACAATAAAAGTGTGACGTTATTCATTAACAGAGCAGAACAGCTTACTGCCAATGATACCATACTGCAAAAACTATGGATGGAAATACCCACTCAATAACAGTTCCAACAGCACCTCATCAGCTGTAACAAAGCAGTAACAGGAGAGTTCTGCTGCTGAGACATTAATCAGTGGTTTCTTATTGTCACAACTGACCTCATCAAGAGTGGTTGTTATTCTTCCAGCTCTTCCTTTTACCTTTGTTATTTTCTCTGTATCTAAATAGTCTGAGGGAGTACCAGTATATGTCAATCCTGACAAAGATGGCCAACTTGATTAGGAGTGCATGTTCACAATCCTCTGCTGTGATTCACACGAGCACGGCAGAGTAAACCAGACCCCACTAACCTCTCCAAGAGGACTTCTCTTGGAGATATTTCTGTGCTCATGTTAGTTTGAATGCATCAGCCATTGTGTACACACATTTCTATTTGCTTTTGTGTCTTAATGGTGCGTGGTGTGTATTTCTGCAGGTCTGTTTGTAGGTGTATAGGAGGAGAGAGAGGTCAGGGGTTGCACTGGGGCGCGGGTAGGTCATCAGGACTTGTCAGATGTTTGTTCACCGCTCATATCAGGTCTCCTGTCAGCCAGATACCTGCCATTGTGAAAACCTCAGCCCTGAGCAGATTTGGCGTGGCAGTGAATACACGGTGCTCCTTCTGAATAGGCATCACCCTGAGGTGGCTGAGAAAGGGAGGGATTAGGCTCTGTCACCACAGGGGTGGCCGGCTGGGGTGAGGGGTGGGTCAAAGGTCAGCCAGGGACTATAGGGGCTTAACATCTTGCGTCATCTCTCAAACAACAAAAAGTGGACTCTGGTCGAACATCCCCCCTCACTTACTCAACCTGCGCTCTCTGGGAACTAATGACTCACTGGTCCTATTGAAATCCAGCTTCTCAATGAATAGCAGCCACTACAATATTCAGTACTGTTAAAATGAATCTTAACACAAGTGAGCAGTCTGGTAATAGAAGATTAAAGTGTTTACATTCTGGGGTGAAAAATATTCATTAATTCAAACTTGAAAACAGTTGTTCGGTGGTATGTTTTAGCAAGATAACCCCACAATTTCATTACTGAGGCTGCAGCTGCACGTTGCTTATTAAAGGGTCTATATATGAGATTATAGCAGCAAGCAATTATTTGCTAAGTAAAGATTAGTGGAGGAATGGTGTCTTTAGCAGAGAAGGAAGTCGCACTTCCTCTGTGTGTTGCAATCCGAGCTTCTCTTTTCAGTGTTTTGGTAGCCGGTCTGGCTGCACGTGAGTCCCTCCCTCTAAAGCTGTTGTACCTCCCTGCATTTATAATTGATTAGGACGGTTTCCCCTCACATTGCACTGTGAAAGCAAAATGGCAGAGTGCAGTGTGGAGCTTTCAGTGTCCCCTAAAAATCAAAGCATCTGGGGAAAAAAGAAAGGTATTTTATTAATGTTATTTACCTAATTTATGCACAGTTAGTGTGAAAATTTGCTATTTTGTTGCCCTCCTATGCTCTCTGTTTCACCGTCATCTATTTATATAGATTGCTATGTATGACAAATGATAAATGTTATCATAAAACCACAAGACATAGATTTTATCTTCAATCTGACTGTGAGATTACTTGTTAACTTTGAGTTTTCAAACCAAACTCAGCTTTGTATCTATATTATTTGCAAATAAAGTTACCCATCTCTGTGTCTCCCCTGCCTTCCCCTCTCTTCTTCTTCTTCTCATTTTTTTTCTCCATGTTTCTTTGTATTTTGATATCAATCATTCTTCCTTCTGTGTTCTTCCCATTCTCAGCTGTCATCTGCTGCTACTCCCGTGCCTTTTGCTCTGCCTGTGATATGCTGATGATGCTGATATTTCCTGTTCCTCCTACTAGATTCTAGGTCACAGATTCCCTAAGGACAAAATGTGAGGAGGAGGGAAGGCTGAGAGAAAGGAAGAGGGGGAGGAGGAGGAGGAGGGAGCAGCAAGGAAAGCAAGAACGAAGAGAAGAGAAGAGAAGAGAAGAGAAGAGAAGAGAAGAGAAGAGAAGAGAAGAGAAGAGAAGAGAAGAACCGGTACCTTGTCTCCATCAGACTTCGTATGGAGGCCACTGTAGGTCCAGATCCAAGGTGATTGTAGTAGGGCCCTTCATCTTTCTCCAGGATTTGTTCTTTGAAAAGAGACAGTACAGCGTGAGAACACAAAATTTTTCCTTAAAAACATTTAAATGGAAACTGTTATGACACTTAAGACTGGATTACAGTGTATCACACATTCTACTATTGCAGGAGTTCAACACAGAATCAGAATTGACATACAAGAGAAGCTCAGGTGCTAGAGTCACTGCTATTATAGTCTACATTTGTGGTGACTATTTGAAACAGTTTCTCTTTTAAATATTTTACACCTATTTTTTGCTAGCAGTCTCACCCAGGTTAGAGTTCTTGGCTTTTAGAAATGTTTTTGCACTTCACAATGATCACAAAATTAATATCCCTGCTCCAAGATCCAAGTTAAAGTCTTGGATCTGGTCTTTGTCTCTTTGAACTGAGTGTGTCACTCAAGTTGCAGACATTGAACAGAAAAAACCTGTCAAGTAAAGCTTGACTTTGCGTGTTCTCACTTGTTGTAGAGCCCTGTAAAAGGACAAAGGTATAGAGGATGGGCTTTGATGTATTTTGATGTATAACTCAAAAGATATCATCTTTGTAGGTGAAGCCAAATCTTCTATGAGATGCGTGTGAAAGTACAGCTGATTGCAACATCCAGTTCAAACAAACACACATGAACACACATATCCTCTCTAATCACAGAAACAGCCTGTCACTGTAGGGTGTGGTCTGTGAGGAGATGCATGGTAAAGCAGAAGCTTTTTGAGGTAGTGATGAGTGACTCAGTGTGTAGGGATGTTTAGAGGGAGTGTGTGTGTGTGTGTATGTGTGTGTGTGTGCTGTGTATATCTGTGTTAATGTTGTGGATGAGTGTCTGGGAGGATTTGACCATTCTCCTACACAAAACCTATGGTTATAAACCACACCCCATGACTTCAGTGTCAAATTTTCTATGGGATACTGTGCAGATGAATGTTATGATGGACTAATGGAATTTTGCATTTCCCAGCTCTGAATCAGCTTGCTATGTGTTGTTAAACCGAGTCTGACAACTATGTTGTTCTTGCTTCTTTATCATCTCTAAACTAGAACACTCTGGATGACAACATTAACAAAATGCCCTTAATGTGCTCTACACTATCAGGTAATTATGAAATATGGCCATCCATCCACTCAATGATATGTGTGTGTGTTTGTGTGTTTCTGGTCCAGAGGCAATATGAGGTCACATTCTGCTGCTGGTGAAAGGAGGCTCCAGGGCGTGGTTCATGACAGGAAGTGGAGTAGTCATAGTCCATTTGTGTGTTAAAAAAAAAAAAAAAAGGGGGGGGGTTGGTT
>VUQI01006976.1:18690-32764 GCA_015106735.1 Paratilapia polleni
AGTGGAGTAGTCATAGTCCATTTGTGTGTTAAAAAAAAAAAAAAAAGTGTGTGTGTGTGTGTGTGTGTGTGTGTGTGTGTGTGCACATCATGAATATATACTGTATCCTGTGTGTGTTAAAGGCAGTCCCATGCTTGTGCAGTGTTATCCTATACAGAGTGGAAAAGGAAGTGTGTAAGACTTGTTATCTGCTGGTCTTTGCTCTTAGTAACAACACATGGTTAGCAAGTGTGTGTTGCTGAAGCTGCTCTCCTCCTGGTGTGCACCCCTTTTTAATGCTTAGATGCAACAGGGTTTCATATACCAGGCCTTAATCCATCACAGATCTAAACCCCAAGAAACAAACAGTTAAATAACTGTCAGTGTCTTGGTTGAAAAAATACTCAACCAACCAGCAACTCCAAGACATACTTCTGGGACTTTATGGGGAGGGGACAATTGTGTAGAAGAATTGTTTTATATTGTTCTTTTTAGTGATTAGAACAAAATAATGTCAACCACACAACAGGTTTAAAATGCTGACATAAAGGGGCAGAGAGGCAATGGCTGTGACAGTCCAGACACATGCAACACAAACGATGCATACACACATGCAATACAAAAATTACACGTGCGTATATGTAAAAGACATAAACATGTTTATATTTGAAAAATGGGATTTCTAAAGCACTGTCTGTGTATGTGGAGTGGATGTTGTGTGGCTGTCTGATCACAACTATTTCATAATCAAATTAGTTGTCAATCAAATGTGTTGAAAAAACAAAGAGACATGCATTTACTTGCTTTCTGTATTGCAATAAAGCGAACAACATTTTTGCTTTGTAAGAGAGACTCTGATTGGAACCAGTGCTGTATGTGGAAACAACGACAACATCTGTCCATCTATGGTGTGGTTTTTGCTATCATACTGTGACCAGTTTTGACCGGGGAGATAACATCAATGTTTCAACTATGTTTGCTGGGAGCTAACACACAGTAACTGCAAGAAATGGGTTGTCATTTCTTAGCAGCTTCTCTGAGAACACAGTCTTTCATTATTTAGTTTGTGTGCCAGGTTAATTAACCATTACCCACAGTAGCTATAGCAGCAATATTCTGATTTACTGAGTTACTAATTAATGACTTAATGGGCAGAGACAATATACATTAGAATAATGTGGGTGTATGAAAGGGCAGATTGACTTAGACCAACTTTATGTGCTTGCTAAGTTTAACAATTTAAATATCCAGCATATAGTATCATCTTTAAATCAAACATTTCTACTGTAGGACCACCTACTTGGCTGTAAATAAATAGGCTACCCTAAGAAGTGCTACCCAAACTATGGGACTGAACCCCTCTCTGTCAAACAAAGGCTGTGTTCTGCTTGCCTGCCAGACCCAAACCCACACAAAAGGCTCCTTCTGCCAGCACTGCTATTGTTCCTGCCTGTTGCCTTTATTGCCTCACAGTGTCACAGTCTGGATGGTCACTGCCACACACCCTGGCAACTTACACATTCTTTCTTAGAGGCAACCAACAAGCAACCAGACAAGAGCTGGAGTGGGGAGTAAACCGGGCCTGAAAAACCTAATAGTGGATCTGTGTAGATCAATAAGCAAAGTGAAACGCTAACAATGGCAACATTATGGGCTTTTAGTAGAAGAGCAAAACATTAAAATTTCCAAAGAGTACAAAACATGCTTCCTTCTTTGTTAACACTAAATGATTTCATTAAATGTATCTCTACTCAGAGATTAATGGGTAATGTTTGAAGAGGATTGATACTTGTTAGACCATTACTAATATATGTGCCTGAAATGCACTTTGTGGATGGAAAGCAACCTGCATGCCCGCAAGCACAGGCTGAGACTGATGCACAGACTTACCTACGCAGGTACAGGTGGGGAACTCTGCTTGAAGATCCTTGGAAGGAGTATTTAGCAAGCTCTTGGTGGGGGTGTTCAGGTAGCGTAAAGGAGAATTCAGGAAGCCTTTGAGAGATGGAGAGGAAGGCAGACTGTCCTTTGTTGGTGTGTCCTCCTCAGAAAAACAGGTGGTGGACAGTAGTGTTACATCACCCGAGGATTCGATCTTCATGCGCTTTGACAGTGGAGAACATGGCATGCTGAACGTATCCTGTACCACTCTGGACTGCTGCTGCTTGTCCACAATATCTGCCTGTTGCAGAGAACCTTGAAAGGGCTCCTCGTGCTGCATCTCCATAGGGCTTTCCGTGGATGCCTGGCTCAAGGCTGCCTCACTTTGGGTCCCTGACTCATCTTTGCTGACTTCCATCTGATGATCTCGATGAGGTGTGGAGCTGGGCTGACTGGTGGGAATTAAGGGAAGTGACTGGGAGGTGGATGATGATGCGGGACTGAGGTCCTGAGGACTGCTCAGGGATTGATTCCCTGGCTTTGGGGCTGTAGCAGTCTCCTCCATGGGCTGACTGGCAGATATGTCTGGGGCTGAGTCCCCAAATTCAGCCTCAAACTGGCGGATCAGCTCTTCGTACTTCGGGTCCAAGCTAATGAGACCTGGTAAATTTGAGGTGCTGGGTGAAGATGTGGAGGTCACAGGTGTGGTGGTGCTGGTATTACTGGAGGCCAGGCTGCCCATCTCTTCTGACTTATTGTGAGCTGCAGGAGCCACAGGTGGGGGCAGGGGACCCATGAGAGCTGGAGTGTTTTCTGACAGAACAGAAACAGTGGAAGAGGGAGTCATTGAGGAGTTGAAAATGGATACCTGAGATTGGGCTGGGGCAGGGAGGCCTGCAGCAGCAGCAGCCTGAGTGAAGTTACTGTGGAGGGGCAGAGGATTGAGAGAACCTGCTTGCAGGTTGGTCAGGGCTGGGGCTCTGTCCATCATGAGGACTGGTGGTTTCTGTATGGTGATCTGAGTCTGAGGCAGGAAGGTTGGCATGGAGGCTTTCTGCTTGGGCTTCTTGATGATTATCTGTTTCGGTTTGGGGAGGGGAGGGCCTAAAAATGTCCCACTCATAGCTTTGAAACCAGGAGATCCTTGGCTGATTTTTTTCTTCTTCGGTTCCTGTTTGATGGCCAAATGTGACAAGCCCTCTGGATCCATCTGTGGCCACCATTTTTTCAAGTTCTGGCAAGCCAGAGGAGCACGCGAGCCTGTGCTTCCAAAGCCAGAGGGGTGGTTAGAGAAGAGGTTCCTCTTGTAGTGAAGGTGCTGTTGTAGAGCTGCCTGAGTGGAGTGGCTAATGGCTGCTTGGCAAGGAGAAACAGCAGTGCCAGGGTAGTGCTGACCCTGCTGTTGACCATTAGCCATACCATAATGTCCCATGGAGGCAGGGTGATGATAGTGCTCACCAGAGTCTGATTCTTGTTTTATCCTGGCCAATGCTGGGTTATCCTGGGCCTGGATAGCCCCATTCTGGTTTAAGCTAAGTTGTTGTGAAGCTGGAAGCTTGAAAGGACCACTGCCAAACTTGCCACTGGTGTCACCAAGCAGCTGTTTGAGCTCTGACATGGGATCTGAGCTACTATGAGGTGCAGTGGCAAGGTGAGACCGAGGCTCAGACTTCACACACATCCATGGATTTCTGTGTTCAGAGCCTTTGCCTGAGCCATGCTGCCACTGCTGGGTATTAGGGTTGAAGCCTTGTGACTTTCCCTGACCCAGGTAGGGAGAGGTAGAGGATTGGAGAGGGGTAACATGGGGTGGGTGGCCCTGGGATTGGGGCCTCTGGTGCTCACATGACTCTAGGGCCTGCTGGCTGTTGTGTAGTCCAGGAGGTACAGACTGAGAGCGTGACGAAGATGAGTAGGCATCAGAAGAGGATGGGATCATGCCAATGCCATTTGGAGGCTGAGATGCGATGTTCTGGTTATGCTGATGGTGATGAAGGTTATTTCTGTAGGGGGTTTGACCTGGAGAAGCGGCAGTTTGTGGACTGGTACCAGATAACTGCGTCAGAGCATCTATGGCAATGGCTGTCTGAAGACTGATGTTCTTCTCCTTGGCTATGGAGAGCACCTGGGGAGAGCAAGGAATTGGTGGTTTGGAGCAGGGCACTTGGTTTACCTGTTGCTGCTGGGAGCATGACGCAGACAGATGGTGGCCACCATTCACCTGTGGGTAGGGCTGAGGGTGATGCGGCAAATGGGGTTGTTGTATGTGAGGCTGTGAATGGGAGGGAGCATCAACCATTTTGCGGGAGCCTTGATCCTCACTGGTTGCTAACTTAATCTTCTTTTCCAGCCACTCAAGGTAGTCTGGACAGTCAGGCCCATCACAGTTGCAGTTGGGAGGCTTGTGTCCATGTTTTGCTTGGCTCAGTGCTTTCTGTAAGGTCTCCAGGTCTTCTGAAGGTTGGTAGCTACCCTCAGGAGCCCCTGCAGAGAGTCTAGCTTGAGCCTCCCCAGCACCTGTCTCCTGGGTGAACTTCTCATACAAGTGGGCCGTACTAGGCTGCACGAGGTGGCAGGAAGAGGAGGAAGAATGAGACAAGGACCCAGCAATAGCAGAAAAAGCCACCAGATTGTGGGCATCCTCCATGTCTGCATGGTGGACAGGTTCAATCGGGGTTGCACCGCACGTTTGCTGTTGTTGAGTGTCATTGACCTTGCCATGTCCAGGCACCCAGCATTGCCTTGGTGGCACACTTCCTGCTCTCTGCTGCTCTGTTTCCATAGATGCCTCACCATCATTAGGGTACTGATTCACCCCATTGGCCAGTTCCAGGCTCAGCGTGCCTTCCTGGAGGCAGTCATGTGACCCAATTTCCATCTGGCCTCCACTTCTGGGGCCATCCACTGAAGTAACTTTGTGAACAGTCTGAAAGACAAACATGGAGCACAGTTAGTGAGGATGTGAAAAAACGATAAATTCAAATCCACATTGTACACCATTCTGCATTGGGCATGATTTCGAAATAATAATTATCTGTTTCTCACATGTGTTTAATCAGTACTGTGGCATTTAGTATTTAATATTATATCATTACTTGACAGACTAACAACCCTGTAATACAGGACTCCATTCCCTTCTTCCCAGCTCTTATCCAGGGTTTCCCTCCCACCTCTCACACATGCATAGCATAAAGTGCCTCAGGGTCAGGTCAGTAAGGCTGGGGAAAACTGAATTAACTATTCCCATGTTCATTGGGGTGATTTCACAACTGGCAAGTCACAGGTCATATGACACAGTTTCACAGTTGTTTATAAATGGACACACTGCTCGAGATCAGTTGGGCTATGCAAAACAGGCAGTGGGAGTTAAAACATGTAACCAGTGGTGTTAGGAGACTGTGTGTGCCAGATGTGGGAATTGAAGCACAGAGAAAAGAAGATGCAGTACTAATCCACTTCCTTGAACTGGTGGTTTAATTCAATAACCTGATAAGTGAAAGAAGTCAAATATTTATTTTAGCTTTTTAGAAATAGAAACATACCAAATCTGACTATAACATATAACATATAAATGCTTATAATTTTTATACATAATTTATAAAATAATGAATCAAATCAGATGCTGAATAAGTGGATTAATTATGGTCTTTGCCATTCTAGCAAAGTATATAGGCTACTTGCCTCAGTGACTTTTTTTTTTTTACCCAAGAAACATCTTCAGTTCTTTTATATACTAAGTGTCTGAATGTGTGCAGCACAACTCTCATTATTGGGTTTGTAAACTCATTTTTACAACCAAATAAAATTTACTCCAAAACAAGACCTTAAATGGCAAACCTGAATTGACCTGAATATCTGTTTTCTAACTGCAACTCATCAGCAGATATAAAGCAAGCTGAACAAAGATCATACTACTACGGATGGTGAAAGTAAAGTCACGAGATGTATCCGAGAGAACTGCTGACCAAGTGTGGATTTACAAATACTGGTATTCTTTGTTCAAGTGTGAAGGAACGTTTGAACGTAATCTCATGTTTGAACAATACCGTTATTTTGTCATGACACCAACATAGAGGGTTTAACCATTCATTTCAAGAGTATGCGCTGACATTTGTGGCTATACATACTGGATACGCTCACTTTGTTACTTTGCTCTAAGCGAAGCCCCCAGCAGATACATATCATATGATTAATACTTATTTAGATACACTTTCTATATTTAGGGGGTTGGGAAAGCAGAAGCAATCTGAAACAAAATGAAGCAAACTGAAAACAATCTGCATACATGTCACCTCTTCTGATCGAAACTTTCATAATAAAATAAGAGCAAAAAACCATTGTGTTTTCGTGAGTCATATACCACTGTTATGTCGGATCCCAGTGGCTGGTTACCAGATGTCCTTTGGTGGCAGTCCTTTACTAAATGGCCACGGAAATATTCTACACCAAGAGAAGCACAGGAACAGGAATATCATGAGACCATGGTTTGCATCTTGTTTGAAACTTCTGGACTTTATTTTGCTTTGTTTTCACTTTGATTCATTTAATTGACACTCACTTTTCACTTTCACTTTTACTCGAAAGCGAAGTTTAACAAAAGTTCTTGGTCAGGTTTGAGAAGAGATTGCGGTTTGTGTTAAAAGACACCCTTCAAAGTAGTAACCTTGCATGTCAAAAAATGATGTCTACCCAGTGTGTTCAAATGTGACACCAAGAGGTCCCATGAGAACAGGCTGCAAAAAGAGAATGCATACATTTGTGAGTTGGGCTTTTAGCCTTGACTTTAAGTAACAGGTTTTGCATCCAAGTAATCTGAACTGTGATTCAGATCGTGGATTGTCATCATATGGTCTTTTGGCCAGATCACCCACCCCCACAATACAGCAGGCGAGTGTAAAATGGGCAGAGTACTTGGGTTTACATTTTAGCTTCCAAAGTCAGGATTCATTATTAATATGATCATGGGCTTGCCTGGGATCAACAGTGGTGAAAAAAGAATTTCACAATTTATAGACACTCCTGATCATCAAGCATCATACAGCTAAAGGAGGGTGGCTTTATTTATCATTTATACAATAAAGGCACATTACTACTGTCCACATATCTCTTAACACCACAGCAGCCTCAGCATTGGTGACCCATTACTAACTAAACTTAACACTGTTCTGTTCTGCACCTGCACAAAAATGAAGGACCAAACACAACATGACAACACTGTTAACTTAATAACTTGACAACTTTAACAGTCCCATGAGTCTTTGCCTTGTCAAACTGTCCATATTACAAGTGACTGCCCCCCTCAGCTCGCTACAATACAGAAGACTGGCTTGGACAGAGGACAACTAAAATGCTGCTGCAGTTTTAAATCTGTGCATTATTGTTTCTGTATCATTAGCCAGCACGAAATCCAAATCCATCTTTTAAATTATAGCAAGCCATATTTAGGGACATTTTGCGTTTTGTTAACTCATTTTAAGCTCCCAGTGTTTCTGAATTTTTGAAACCTGATCACAGAGCACAGTCAAGCAATTAGCAACAGTGGCTTATGCTATAAAGTATGTGCTTTTCAAGCATTAGGTCAGTAGTTCAATTCCCATTTCAGACTGCCTAAAAAACTGTATTATTCTTCTCTTTAAAATGGTGTTGACAATTAAAAGGTTATGTTGCCAAATTTGTCTCAATCTCAATAAGCTGAATATGTATTAAAGCCAGCTGTGGTTTGCAAAAATTCACTCGAATCCAGTCATTCTTCAGGTTGGCTCCTTGTAGATTTTAATATAATGGGTAGTAGAGAAGAACAGCAAACAAAGATAATCCAAGGGCAGCTTCAGAAATCATTGACAGAGTTCATGCTCTGGCTAACAAGTGCATTTGAAGTTGCTCAGTGGCTCGTGAGAGAGGAAAACAGTGGCACTATATGAATATATTAGCAGTGTTAATGGCATAGAAAGAAGCCTGCAGGTTGTGTTACTGTTAAACTCCTGTATGTGTCAACTGCAAACAGTTAAGATACCCTCAATAAGCACCTGCTTCATGCTGTGTGCAGGAGCCTTCAGTTTAAAGAGCCCGAAATTCTGAGTGCAAGATCAATACTTCTCTGCCTGAAGAGATGTAATGTAATAGAGGTAGACATAATTTTTTTTATACACACATTTATATAAATATATATAAAGTAAGTAGACGTGAACCACCTAGTATATTATAAAATTCCCAGCCAGAAAAAAAAAAGAAGAAGACAGCTTCTGTTTGTAGATCCATCAGAGTGTGGTAGCAGAAGCGAGCCTGACGTCCAGCTTCCCCATCATTTGAATATTATTGAAATGAGCCTTTGAAGTGGCTAATTACTGGACGTGCTGTATGTCTTTTGAATCCACTTTCTGTGCTGGGTGTCTAGTAGTTGGGTCCCAGGGGGTGCCGGTATTATGGGTGAGAGGTGGCGTGGGTTTGGAGATTGAAGAGGTGGGGGAGTGCAGTGAACAGCCGGCATGCAATACGTGAGAGGCCCCATGTCTTTACTATCAGTGGCATCAGATGGGAAAGAGGAAGGGGGGGTGGAGGTAGCTGCGTGCAGCAGTTATGAGAACTGCAGTGTGTTGAAACAGAGTGACTGAAACACTGCATAACCTAAGAACCCACAATCACGCACTATCAGTCACACTGACACTCTCTTTTCCTCCTTTTTTCACAGTTACACACACAAAACACTGCAAAGAAAGGTCACACGGATTTGAAGCTGAACATTCAGAACAAATGGACTTCACTGAGTTTTGACAACAAACAAATATCCCAGTGCACGCAAAATAAAAGCTCTTTGACAAAACCTAACAGGTCGGTCCAAGTTGTAAAATGCTGCGCTGACACCTGCAGCTCTTTACACCTATCCGGCTGCCCGTACTGTACAGACCACGTGCTTTTGCAAATATTTACACTATGACAGAGCCCAGTATATTCTCTCTGTGTCACACACAAACACCTTTGTGCAGATTTGACACACTAACACCAGAAAGTATATTCAAAAACATCAACCCAGCCCAACCGGCTTAGGTTCTCACAGAACCTGGTAGACCAGACACTTGAGTCTGGGAGCCCTTTAAACAAGATAAGCCTGTACAGTTTTGTGTGAGTGCTCTTTAACACTGACACTGGAGGGAGGAGACAGAGTATATGAGGATAGTAGTGGCGGTGGCGGTGAGGGGGTTAAGTGCAGGTTGTGAGTAGACAGCTGAACCTAAATCCCACATACACAACACCATCCCATCCTCCCTCTTGTCCTCCTCCCTCTTCCCCCCCACCCCCCTCCCCTTTGCTGCCGTGCCGAACATGAAGCAGAGACCCTGACAATATGAAGCCGGCTGAGAGCCTCGAGGACCAGCGAACGCATACTTACGTTGTCCTAGACGTCCAGACAGGGCTGCCGGTCGAAGAGCAGGGAGCAGAAGAGAAGACAGAGAGTAGCATGAGAAATGCTTGCCGGCACAGCAGCAGTCCACGAGCAATCTGGCCTTGTTGGGGTTGTATTCCTTTTTCTATATCTTGCAGGCTGTGCGGCGCACAGACAGAGCGGGCGGCGACACACACATAAATGCACTCACACACGGCCAGCCGCACACACACCGCACACCTCCCCCCAGCACAGCGCACACGTTTCTCATTCTCTATTCTTATGGCCAACGCTTTCTGTTCTCTGCTTTTTCCTTTCTCATTATCTCTGTCTGCTCCTCCCTTCCCTTTTTCAATATCCTCTTTCTTTCTCTTGACTACACATGCAGTCGGCTTCTCTTCGCAGCCCCCACCTTCCCCTCTTTCTCTTTCCCTCCCTCCCTCCATTCCCCTCCCTCTCATGCAGCCTCTCCCTCCATCTCCTCTCCTCTCTCTCTTTTCAGTGTGTGCAGAGCGAGAGGCCATTATCTGAGCCACAGCGGGCACGTACGATGGAATGGAGGAGTGTGCAGTGAGCAAAAACACAGAGAGCAGTGGGGGATAGTCGCTAGTAGCGGCAGCCTAGGAAACAGCACAGTGCAGCAGAGCCCTTACCAATGAGAAAACCCCTCTCTGCCTCTATCCACACCCTTCAACATTATGTGCTCTGCTGCATTAGATTGTTACATATAAGACTGTGTGTGTGTTTTGTTTATCGCCATAAAGCCCAGTACTGGCAATTCTGGCTATGACAGAGCTTCTCTGCTTTTGAGAGCAGAGGCGAACCAGCGACTTGCAAGCGAAAACACAATCTCAACTCGCAATGGCATCAACAGGAATAAAAGAAAACGGAGCAAAGAAAAGCACCATTACACCGCTTGTTTACGCCTTCTGCAAACGACATCTGGTTTTTCCTCGCGGACATTTTGCTCCATCTAGATTCGGCTCAGACATGGGCCAAAGGAGAAGCCACCGATGATGGTTCTTCAATCTCCATTTTCCTTCTCATCCACATTCATATCGATTCCCTATTCCTCGTCTGACACCAAAAGCTCCAGCCTTACACCTGTGGCTGATAACAGATCCTCTAGGATGCATGCACAAGAGAGGGAGAGGCTTACTGGCGGTCTCGCTGGCCCTTACT
The DNA here is from genome assembly GCA_015106735.1 of Paratilapia polleni. Lineage (NCBI taxonomy): Eukaryota > Metazoa > Chordata > Actinopteri > Cichliformes > Cichlidae > Paratilapia > Paratilapia polleni. Next base: position 29,114 of record VUQI01006976.1, read on the forward strand.
CCAAGATCCAAAGGACGTAGACATGGTGGAAGGTTTCTGACTGCAGGAAGCTCAGGGTCACTTGATATAAAAGAAATCATCAGCACTCTGTGATGTCAACTCACTCCTGTACACGATGGAAAGCAAATGAAAGAAGAACTATATACTCAAGAGTAAAAGAGCATGACGGCTGCATTGGGCAATGGAGAGTGGGAAGGGCACGACTCTTCAACATCACGGAGCAAGAGGAACAGGATGAAGATAGCAAGAGGGAAGTCTGTGGATTAAACTGTTACAAGGAAGACAGAGTTGCTCAGTTATTCATGTGACTGATTCTGTAACCAGAGGTAAGAGGGTGGCACAAACAGAAAGAGGGTCAGCAGGTTGCTGCCAACTGAAGACCACGAGTAATCGACCAATCACAGTTCGCCGATGCCTTCTGTCCTCTCCTGTCCGCCAGCGTACGACAACGATCTCTCTCTTTCCTCACCGTTGCTGTGCCTTGCCGTCACTGGCGTTATCATTATGCACGTCGTCATCGCCTCTGGCTGACCGGCTTTGTGGTCCTCTCTTCTCTCCTACATTGCTGGAGTTTTGGAGAAGATTTAACCAGAAGGAGGAGGAGATGGTTGGGGGTTATAGCAGTCTCCCCCATGCAGATCGCTGTCAGCTCCTGCGTAGTATTTTTCTCTTATATTACTGAGCATGTGTCGGCTACACTGCACTATGGCTGGATTAACTTCGGTAGCCCTACCCTGCTTCACTTCCTTTGGCTTTCCCTGTTTGTCCTGGTCTCTCATTTTCTCTGGCGTCTTCAATCTGCCTCTGCCTCCCTCTCTCTCCCTCTCGATTTGTCTCTACTGTTTTGTTTCCTGAGCTTTTCCTCCATCCAGCATAGCTTATTGCATTACCGTTCCAACACTTTCTGACGCGCTCGCTCTCTGGCGCTGTAAATTGCACACTGTCTGTCTCGCTGTTGCCGCACAAATTCGTATGTACACACACAGATGAGCGTCAATCCCAAAGAGAAACACAGCCCAAGCCGTCTAAAGGAAGGGGAAGGAGAAGTAGAGCATTAGGGTCACGTGACCAGGCAGGGCCAATGAGTGGGAAGGGAGAGTAGTGAGCAAGAGAGGTAGGAAACACATGTGGCGATGACATAGCTGCGCCGTCATCTTCATCGTCATCAGTGTCTCCCACCAGGACGCTTGCCTCCACCACTGGGTGGGCGCGTGTCATCTGACACATGCCCACTATCACCAAAACCACACAAAAACCGACGCTCAGAAAACATGCTCTTTTATTCACCCGGCCGGCTGGTGCTCACTCGCTCACACCCCCGGCTGCAGTGACACAGCATTTCTAGCTCAGGATTTGACTTAACCCCTGAATCACACGCTCTCCACGCACAGTTCCTCGTTTTAAAGATCTACTGAACACAACAGGTCTACTTCTTTAACACTCCCATCTGATCCAAAGTTAGGCCTTCCATAGATTAAATCTAAAAAAAAAAAAAAAGAGAGGCTGAAAGAGAACTTGAAAAACCGGTCAGTCAGAGAAGCAAAAACATGAACTCTGACTGACTCTGTCACTGTCCATGTACACAGTTGAGTAAAACAAAGAAGTACTGTTTGACCAAAACATCAACATGAGGGAAGGAATTCAGCTGTTTCCAACACATCACGCAGATGCACCCACACTGTAAATACAGTATATATGCTGACACAGTCTTCGCTATGAAAGAAGGTACGACTAATTTACAGCAAGACTACTCTTTATTCCAACCCATGTGCTCTTTGATGACTCATAATTGTCCGTTTAAAGCAGGCATCATTTCACATAAAATATTTTTGGAGTTCACCACAATCATGATTGGCTATCTCTGACAAAAGAATAGAAGAATTTTGATAAGTAGCAATAACAGAAAAGTGTGCTGTCGCTTTAAGATGTTAATGTGTGATTAGAGTCATACACGGATCACAATGCTGCCATTCAGGTTTGTTCAAGAGAGCTGTTCTGAAATCACCTCGTGAGCACAACGCAGTGAAAGAGGACGTGACAAGTGTAGGGCAGTCATGCCTTTAAGCTAACTTTTGAGTCACCGTGTCGACTTCACATGTCACCAGGACTACACAATATTTGAAATGACAACAACAGTCCATGTATCTTGACATTTAAGTGAAAATGAAATCACACTTACTGTAAACCTGCTGTAACCCGGCATTGAGAGACACGCAAAGGGATAACAAAGACTTCTCATCGATCACTTCATCTCTCAATGTAGTCAAATTTATCATCCAAATGAGTTACTGCACGCCCTCGTCTCTCTCTCTCTCTCTCTCTCTCTCAATTCTCAGCCTCTCGCTCTCTTTCTCAGCAGCATAGAGGAAAGGTCTCGGATGTAGGAGGGATGACTGACAACAAAAGTCCATTCTCAGCAGTGTGTGTTGGGTTGGCTTGCTTATGAGTAAAGCTTGAGTCATCCTCATCTTTTCTTTGCAACAAGTCCTGACACAAAACCCTCACGCACTGAAACAAGCTTTGCAGTTTTTTAACCAGCACATCGCTAGTGGGAGGTGTATGTGAATGAAACACACCAACGAAGAACAAAATGTTTGCTTTTCAGGTGAATTAATGTGTATTTGTTTCTAGCAGGGACCAAACTCACAGGAGCATGACATGAGGGTCACTGCCTCTCCTACCATCACTTCCTGTCAGCTGACTCCACCTCCCTCCATCTACCTCTGTACACCCCCATCCCCAACCCGCATTGTCCTGCAGTCTAATGGCATCAAGGTCATCTGATCTGACACACTCTGTGCAGCCCTCCTCCCCTTTCTTTTTTGCTCCACATCTCTTTATCTTTGACTCCCCGCCCCCTCCAAACTGCTCACATGCACGCAGAGGCTCCAGCACATGCACGCACTGTCAACAAATGCAGAGGCATGCTTTAATGAGCTCTCGCCACACACACACAAACACACACACGCACAGTACATGCTAGTATGCACACAGTCCACTGAGGGTCACTGAGTTTATTGGTGGGAGGGGCAAGAGACTCCAGGGCACATTATATTTAGCATCAAGGCCATAATCATAACAGATATGGGGGGAGGGGGCATTTAAATGTGCTCAAAACCCTTTAGAGAGATGAAAAAGATACAGTATGTGTACTGAATGAAACATACTCACATGGACTGATTCTGATTACTGTATTATTTTCTGTCTAGTTTAGACCTTTTTAGGAAATAACGGTGCATCACATGTTTTTTGTTTTGGTTATCACTCATTTTATAAAAGACAGTAGTGAGAATACAGCCTGTGTGAGTATGTGTAACCATTAGCAGAATGTACATATGTACTGAATGTACTTTATCTTTTTCATCTGCCTGTCTAACATGAGTAACAGTCTCTTTACCCATTGTTCATTTTCAAGCATCACCTTATTGCATCTGTGCACCTGTCCGTTTTCTCTCTTTGTTTTGGCCTACTCATCCCAAACCGTACTCAGCCAGGATGGTGTTAGGTTCAGGGTATGTGTAGGTGTGGATTGTAATACAGTGTAGTGTATATCAAGTCTGAGTCATACCTCCTGACACTCGGCACGTGCAAGTCAGCACGAAATGCCCAGCTGGGGAAGGCCTACCCGCCACCCCCCCCCCACCCCCCCCC
>VUQI01006978.1:6911-28714 GCA_015106735.1 Paratilapia polleni
TGGCATTTTTAAAAATTTTTTTTTTTTTTTTTTTTTTTTTTTAATATAGCTTTAACAGGTCTTCTTGTAGATATTTAAACTAACAATATTGCCTCAACATTTTAAAAAAGCAATAAAAATTTTTGCTCTGCTAAATCTTACCATATATTTTTAAAACACTGTGTTTCACTTTTAGACCGTCACGAGACAGGTTAGTTTTATCCTACTGATGTTGTGTTGTTGCAATAGTAATCCTACTCAGTAGGAGAGGAACCACTGATTCAGACATTTGGTGTATGTGCTTGGCTGAGGAGCCAATGGTGCAAAGCTATCTGCGGGATTATGACTGAACGCCTCTAAGTCAGAACCCTGCCTAGACTCTGTGACACCGTAACGCAGTGGATCTTCGGTTGGTCTCGGATGGCCAGCCCTGGCCGGTGAAGGAGAGCTGCTTGTAACTGGGCTGGGGTACAGCCGAACGATGGTCGCTCCTCTCCAATCTTGCACTCATGTTTGTGGAGAACCTGGTGCTAAATAACTTGTAAACAACCTGATTCTGGGTCAGCGTCTTGAGCGTAGCAGAGCAGCTGATCGCTGCGATCTATTGAAATTTGGGGCGGCTGTGGCTCAGGAGGTAGAGCAGGTCGTCTACTAATCGGAAGGTTGGTGGTTCCATGATTCCTGGCTACCCCAGTCTGCATGCCGAAGTGTCTTTGGGGAAGATACTGAACCCTGAGTTGCGCCCATCGGTGTGTGAATGTGTGAGTGAATGTTAGGAAAGCACATAGGTATAGAAAAAGTGCTTGTATAAATGTGTGTGTGATTGGGTGAATGAGACACGTAGTATAACATGCTTTGAGTGCTCACATAGAGTAGAAAAGCGCTATATAAGTATCAGTCCATTTGCCATTTTGGAGTTTTTAAATTAAGTTATTCATTCCTTGTAATAACAACACAGAAATCAGACGTGGTTAAGCCCTTGTACTCCTGGTGCCCTTCCCAAGCCCGGATAAATGGGGAGGGTTGCGTCAGGAAGGGCATTCAGCATAAAATCTTTGCAAAATCAAACATGTGGATCATTAAGAATCTGATTTCCATACCGGATCGTTTGGGGCCTGGGATAACAACGATCACCTCCGGTGCTGATGGCCAGCAGGGTGAAAACTGTGGTACTGTTAGCCGAATATAAAAAAAGAGGAGAGGGAGAAGGCATGTTAGGAGGCAGCGAGAAAGAAGGAAAGGCAGGACTGTGGAGTAGGGACTTTAAATGTAGGGACTTGGACATGTGCAGAGGCAGGACATTAGATATTTTGGACAAAGCATGTTGAAAATGGAGCTGCCAGGCAAGAGGAAAGAGGAAGACCACAGAGAAGGTTCATGGATGTAGTGAATAAGGACATGCAGAGGGTTGGTGTTACAGAGGAGGATGATAGGGATAGGGTGAGATGGAGGTAGATAATCCACTGTGGCGCCCCCTCAAGGAAGTAGCCGAATGAAGAAGAAAAGGCTAGCAGATGGTTTGCTCTGCCTGTAGGGTATGACTATATAATAAAATTCATGATATGCTGATATTAGCTTGCAGGTAAAGCAGTGAAAAATAATTTGGAAGCCCAGTATTCAGAGTCGTGTAAAACATGAGTTTTTGGTTTTACATGTGTTAACCTCATTATTTGATTATTATTTTTGTCAAGTCCCTTATGTGACATTTTTAAACGAACGTCATGGTTGACAGTGTGAAACGCTGTGCTGAAGTTGAGCATGACTACAATGGTACGGAAACCAGAAAGTACAGATAAAAGGCTCTTATGCACAATTAACAGATCAGATTCTGTACTATGTATGTATGTATTATGTACTATATATGCTTCTAATACCAGACTCAAATTTGTCAAATATGTTAAATGCATTAAAATAAGAGGAGGCCTGGGAGAAGAAAACGTTTTGTTTTTTTTTTAAATCTTGGCAAGGAAAGGTAACTTGGAAATCAGCCTATAGTTATTGAGGATGTCAGGGTCAAGGTTATGCTTCTTTAGAAGGAGTGACTCTTAAGTTCTTATTAATTATAGACAGAATAATGGTAATAGTGTACCAAAGGCTTCCTTAAAGAGGCATGGCTGCGTAAGCTAGTAGGTGAGCTTCATGTATAAAATTTAGTCAGATGGCTGAGTGGATGAAACTGGTTGAAAGGGATGGAGTTGACTGGCTGAATGGAGTGGCCCTGAGGGTTCTGAAACTGGGGGTGAGATGTTAGACCTAATGATGCTAATTTTGTCAATGAAGAAATACAGAAACTTCTAAAGAGAAGAGGAGTGAGAAGAAAATTTGCCTGTTACAATTACCATAAAAAAAAAAAAAAAATCTAAGATCTGCATCAGTTTTGTAAGTCAGTCAAATTTATTTCTACATTTAAGCACAGCTTTCACTGACCAAAGTGTTGTACAAAGTATGTATACCTATATACACACACAGACATGTCATTATATTAAAAAAGTAGAAAGTGGACACATAGAATACAGAATTGAGAGGCATTCAGCAATAACAACAAAACAAACAACCAAAGGACAGCAGGGGACAAACAGAGTTACAGATATAACAACAAATGGGAGAATAGTGAGTTGGAAAGGCCAGAGGGTTTTGAGTTTAGACTTAAAAGCAGAGATGGAGGGCGCTCTTTTTATGTCAAGCGGTAACTAATTCCACAACCATGGAGCAGTGACTGCAGAGGCTCTGCAGAGGCTCTTACAAGTCTCAAGACTGTGAGACTTGTAAGAGATCTTTACTAGTGGAAGCTGAATGTAAACGAATAAGACTGGTAATATAAGCTGGGACCTGCCCATTAAAAACAATCAGTAAAAACTGAATTCTAAAATGAACAAGAAGCTAATGCAGTGAGGACAGAACTGGAGTGATATGCTCATGTTTTTTAGCGCCAGTCAGCAGTCTAGTTGCAGAATTCTGCACCATTGGCAAAGTCATTACAAGAGACGGGGAGACCTTTGTATAGGGAGTTACAATAATCCAGACATGAAGTGATAAAAGCATGGATGACTTTTTCCAGGTCATCAAAAGACAAAAAAGATTTGAGTTTGGGAATAGTTCTTAACTGGTAATAGCTATTATTGACAGCAGAACAAATTTGTTTGTCAAAGCAAAACTCCGAATTAAAAATAACACCCAGATCTTTTGCATGAGACTTCAAATATGAGGTGAGATGACCTAAACTGCTGGCAAAAGAACTTCTTCCAGTTAAACGGTGACAAAGCTGAGGCTATCATCTTTGGTCCATCCAAATCTAGAAGTAATTAGTCATCCAACCTTTCATATCTTCAAGATAGTCCAGTAGAGGCTGTAGGGAATTTGGAGATTTTAGTGGAAGGTAAAGCTGTAAGTCACTGGCATAGAAAAGGCTCCTAATAATATTACCAAGTGGAAGCAGATACAAGCAGAAGAGGACTGGTCCCAGGATGAACCCCTGAGGGACCTCACAAGAAACAGGGGCAGAGGATGTGAAAAACTGACCAACAGACACAAAGAAAGTCCCGTCCTTAAACAGGAACTGAACCAATGAAGAGCTGTACCCTTAATGCCAACCAAGTTTTCAAGGTGATCTAAGAGAATGTTATGATCCACAGTATCAAAAGCAGCACTAAGGTCCAACAGCATCAGGGCTGCATTATCACCTGAATCTAATGTGAGTAGCAGGTCATTGGTCACCTTCAACAAAGCTGTTTCAGTACAATGAACGGCCCTGAAGCCTGATTGAAATGGTTCCAGTATCTCATCTGAGTTCAGGAAAGGCAGCAGTTTTGAAATGAATGGTAATTTAGAGATAGGGCGATAACTTTTTGGACATTTAGCATCAAGGTTTGATTTTCCCCATGGAAAGTAATTCAGAATCCTGCTCACACCTGCTCTTAACACTAGCCTGCCATATATTCAAACCCAGTTACAGTCAGAGGCACTCAATAAATTCTGAGATTCAGGAGAAAGACCATCAGAGAGAAACCCTGCTAAAAAGGTGAGTTACTAACCTAACATCATAGCATCAGTTATTTCTGTTCATTTTTCCACACCATTCATCTGTTTTGTGTTCACAACCAAAAAGCACAAAATATCATGTTATTTTTTATTTTTATAGTTATTATTATTATTCACACTGTATGTTTTTTTCTTTTTTAAATACGTCTGTGGTTTTAATAGTCACACAAAAACCTGTATTTGTGTCCCAAATACTTCTGCTGCTTTGTGACACAAGAACATCATCCTCACAGAACGGCAGTCTGCAGTGAGTTTGTAGATGTGTGATTAATGACAAGAAGGAACACTGCCAACAGGGTTGGTGTTCTCCAATAACTCATTGATTTTCAGTTAATATATTTTATGTCACCATTTACATGGGTAATTAATTTTGACATGAAACTGACTTAAAGGCACTATGTTGATTCCACCAGCTTGTGTGTGTTATCACTGCATTTTTTTTCTGTGTTTGAAGGATGAACAAGCCTGTCATTTAGCGGCATAAAATGATGCACAAAAAACAGACATGAAATATATCTGAAACACCTGCTGTTTATTGGCAATCCCAAACATGTTGGATTTCAATGATGGTGCAGGTCACTGAATGAAAATTTCAAATAAGATCTTCATTTTGTCAGTGTAACCATCTTGAACACATTTTTTATTCAAAAACATGTTATATTCTTGAATAACATTTTTCATTCTTTAATTTTGTATTTTGTTTAAATTTTTTTAAACAAATATATTATTAACAGAAGGGAAGAGATTTAAAAGTAATTGGTGGTTACTGCCATTTTGCACCACATTGACAACTTTTCACTGGTTTTGTATGCCTTAACGTAATGGAATGTTCCCATTGTGTTCCCTTTCTTCCCTTCCCCTCACTCCTTATTTGTTCCTATTTCAGGCCTATACAGTACACATGTCAAATAGCTCCTCATCCACCTCCAACAATCTCCTGGACTACACCTGCTCCACAGTTAGCCTTCATATACTCATTGCCATCAGTGCATTGAAAGTCATCCTCCTCCTTCCTCTCTCCATCGTGGTCATCTATGTGGCTTACCAACGATGGCAACAGCAGCACTTCTTTAAAACAGCAAGTCACTCTGACATCTTCACCTACCACATGGTTGCCATGGAGCTGATATGGGTGTCAGGGTTCTTCTGCTATATTTCTGGAACATACACTAATCACTCAGTGATGCTAATGGTAGGAGTAGTTTCTTCTACCATTGCTTACAGTGGTGAGATGTGTTTTCATGTCCTGACCTGTGTAGAGCGTTACCTGGCTGTTGTTCATCCCATTACCTACATGGGTCTAAGAAATACCCGTGGGGTCAGGGTTAGAAATATCAGCATTGGCTGTGTTTGGCTGCTGAGCTTTGGACTGACATATGTTACAACTTTATTACCTTCAGCCTACACCACTGTCCCATTATTCTGTTTTTTGGCTCTCTCCATAATAATCATATCTTTCTGCAGCCTCTCTACTCTCTGTGTTCTGATTCGCTCAGGGCCAGTGGAAGGCGGCGGGGAAAAGGACCAGGTTGACCAATCAAAGCAGAGAGTTTTCTACACCATCACAGCTATAACCTGTGCTTTGTGGTTGTGGTTTGTTGAGCTCCTTGTTTCTAATGCTATCACTGAGTCACCTCAGCTGAGCAACACTGTCAAGTGTGTGGTTTTGATGAGTTTAGCCTGGTTTAACCTGCCCAGCTGTTTGGTGTTACCTCTGTTAAATCTGCACAGGGCAGGAAAACTATCATGTTGATTTATTTATTTATTTATTTATTTTTAACAAAGACTGAAAACAACGATTGGATGTGAGTGCCTCACACATTTACTGTATAGACCTGTATAGTTTAAAAGACTGGGTAAACGAGTTCATGAGTTCATCAGTTTTAGTCTTAATTTTTTTGTATATTGGTTTTATTTCATATGGACTGGTGAGGTGTTTAATATTTGGTGTTTGGATGATTGTAACTTTGTTATTAAATGGTTAGTAAGGCTTTTATGGCAATTTCTACATCATTAGAGGTATTTGTCCAAGTGTGTTTTGTATTTGATATAGTAGATTTAATTGATCTGTAACTGTAACTCTAACTTCATCATTCTCGAGTCATTTAAAGTAGTAAAGACCAGCCAAAATGTTTTCCTATTGCACATATGTTCTCACTATGCTCATAGGGGGTCGTCTGACTGTTGGGGTTTTCTGTCTAATACTGTAGGGTCTTTACCCTAAAATGTAAAGAGCCTTGAGACGACTGTTGTTGTGATTTGGCGCTATATAAATGAAATTGAATTGAATTTAATTGAACTATGATGGGTTAAATTTGTCCTCAGAAAGACAGCAAAACCAATTAAAAAAGCAAACAGGCTCTTTTTTGAGAGCAAACAGTGTTGAGGCTGAATAACTAGATCTGAATACTGTATTCAAATTCAGCCTATGTAATGTGCACATTTTATGGCATAATGAATTACTTCTGTAATCAACTGATGGAATAAAATTGTATGTTTGTTTTGGTTGTGTAATCTACATGTTCACACAGCACGCAGCTAAATAAACCGATAAAAAGATGCAGAGAAGATATGTGAGAAATGTGGCTCGCTCACCATGTAAATGACATAGATGACTGAATAACATTTTGGAGAAATGTTAAATATTACAGTGAGTAGTGTTTGAGAACGGGATAATTGTAAAGTGTGTATGAAATGTGCTAAATAAATACACTTAACTTAGTTTTGATTTGCTTTGTGCATACATTCCCCTTTTTTTCATGTACTGCATAAACAGAAGAAGAACAAAAATCCAATTTGCCTGTTGCAATTTACTGTGAAAAAATCTGAAAATCTGCATCAGTTTTGCATGAAAAATACAGTAGCTCTTCACACACCAAGAGAGACACCCAGCTGAAAAGGTGCGTTACTTTCACAACACCATGGCTTATTTAGTATTTATTTTCACTGTTTTACAACATTTCTCTGTTTTGTGTGAATTTTCCGACCAAAAGCACAAAATGTCTAAATCTGTTTATGCTTTTGAATGGATTCTTCTTGTTATGTTCTTCTTCTTCGTCTTCTTTCAGATGCTTCCTTTAGGAGTCTCCACAGTGGATCATTTGCCTGCATCTCTCCCTGTCTCTAGCATCTTCTTCTGTCACACCAGCTCTCTGCATGTCCTCCTTCACTACATCCATGAACCTTCTTTGTGGTCTTCCTCTTTTCCTCCTGCCTGGCAGGTATCTCAGCCTTGCCTCTAACCTTTTCTTCAAACCACTCAACCTGGTCTTCTTTGAATACGTCGTACATTTTGGTAGATTATTACTTTACATTATTTCTTTACTTTCTTAAATTCATACTTTACATGTTAGTCCAGGTGATCTGTTTCCAAAGATTGTAATGCCCTCCAGTGTTGCTTTCAGAGCTCTCTGCAAGCTTTTTTTGGAAGACAGTGTATGCATAATACATCTGTGTGACAGAGAATAATTAAAAACTAAACTTTCCTACTGCAGCTTAATACACCTCCTCTATTTGTGTTCCATTGTCATTGGAAATGTGGGATTAATGACATGAAGAAACAATTCCACCAACAATTCACTAATAACTTACTGATTTTCAGTTATTTTTTGAGTAACAAAGTCTATTTTCATTGTTAAACTCCTACAATGGACACCTTGATATCATGAAATGGCACTTGAACAACACAGCAAGTCATTCTGGATTACATCTCCACAGGTGTATTTACTTATGTATTATTACTTATGTATTATTTGATACAATGTTTCTGTGTCATTTACTTAATCTTATAACCCTCAAGCCTTTTGAAGTAGTGAGGAACAATCAGTACATTATAGTGCAAATATGTTCTCACTGTGGCATTTCAAATTGGTCCTCAGAAAGACAGCAATACAAAAACAGCACACTGGTGATGTCCTGGCTGAATGACTGTTGCATTTAAATACTGTATGCAAATTGTGTCTGTGTGATGTAATATCTGATCTTTTGATAAAGTATTATTGGAATCAAATGTTAGAAGATTTTTATTTGTCTCCTCTCACATGTTCATTCATGCAGCAAATATGATAAACTGATGCAGACAGCATGTGACACGTCAGAATTGCAGGACATGTTCCATGTAACACACATCAAATGAATGTTTAATTTACACCAAAAAGGTTCAATGTTACTGTTTGTTGTGCTTGAGAAAATTATAGTTGTAACATGTGTCTCAAATTTTCTAAATAGATAAATGTGACTGTAGTTTTGGGTGTGAAGCTTTGTAAACACACTGCCATTTTTTCATGTCTTGTCCTCGAAAAAGGAGAGTGAAAAGACAATTTGCCTGTTGCAATTTACCGTGACATTCTGAGAAAACCTGCAATCAGTTTGCATGAAAAATTGCTCACAGTCCTGCTCACACCTGTTTTTCACATACAAACAGGTCATATATTCAAACGAAATCACAGGCAGAGGCACTTAATACGTTCAGAGACTCAAGAGAAAGACCATTAGAAAGAAACACAGGTGAGAAGGTGAGTTACTTTCATAAAGTCATGGAATATTTAGCTATTTCTGATATTGTTTTTAAACCAGTCTTCTGTTTTATGTGAATTTTATGATCAAAAAGCACAAAATATCAGTATCTGGATATGGTTTTGTTGTTTTACAAATGGATTCTCCTTGTAACATTAATTTGGTTTTATTCATATTATTCATGGCCTGCACCTCCAGTCATTACACACACTACATTTTTTTGTTAAACAGATTTTCACACAAAATTCTGTACCTGCTGTTTTGTGACACATGACGACCAACAACACAGAACCGCAGTCTGCAGTGAGTTTGCAGACGTGATTAACGAAAAGATGAAACACCGCCAACAAGGTGGGTGTTCTTCAATGACTTGTCGGGGTGGCTGTGGCTCAGGAGGTGGCGCAGGTCGTCTACTAATCGGAAAGCTGGTGGTTCGATTCCTAGATAGAGTAGAAAAGTGCTATACAAGTACCAGTCCATTTCCCATTTCACCAGTACTTATTGATTTTCAGTCAGTTTATTTATGTCACCTTTTACATGAGTAATAATGTTGATTCCAATTGCAGGGTAAGATGAAAAGGCACATAAATAACACATCAAGTCATTCTATGTGTTGTCCCTCTGTATTTTTTTTATTTCTGCACGTTTGAAGGAGAAACATGTCTGTCATTTAGTGCTGTAAACTGAACCACAAAAAACAAACATCAAATATGCCTGAATTTCTTTCTGTTCGTATGAATTTATTCAAAAAAAACTAAACAAAAAAAAAACTGGCATCCTCAACTCCAATCCAAATAAACCATTTAATGTGTGCTGAACCATATAAATGTAAATTAATGAACGACAACTTCAGCACTCACAAGCACATGTCCAAAGCAATTAATATTACAAGGCAGTAATAAAAAGTAGACACGTTTGGATTTATTGACATGTTGCATTTAAAGGATGCCGCAGGTCACTGGAAGAAAATTTGAATTTCAAAAAAGTGGTAACCATCTTGAACATTATCTTTATAGTTTTTATTCAGTTACAAAAACATGTTTGTATAGTTATTATTAAATTACTTCTTTTTTTTAAAATTTGTTTTGGGTTAAAAAAAATAAATGTTTTTATTAGTATTTGTTAAGGAAAATGAAAACACTCCTGTATGTATATAGTGGGAAAATATTTTAAAAAATAACTGGTGGTTACTGCCACTTTGCACCTCTATGATTTTTTAGGGCTTTTGTATGCCACAGTTCCTTAACATAATAGAATATGACTTTCCCTTTTCCCCAACTCCTCACTCCTTATTTTTCCCTCTAATTTTTTTTTCTCTCCTCAGGTCTATAAGATATACAGAAGATATGTCAGTTAACTCCTCATCCACCTCCAAAACTTTTCTTTACATAAACACTGCCCTTGCTTCATTGAAAGTCATCCTCCTCCTTCCTCTCTCCACCCTCATTCTCTTTGTGGCTCACCAAAGATGGCGGCAGCAGCACTCCTTTAAAACAGCGAGTCACTCTGACATCTTCACCTACAACACTGTTGTCATGGAGCTGATCTGGGTCTTAGGGTTCGTCTGTTATGTTTGTGGAACATACACTAATCACTCAGTGATGGTAACAGTAGGAACCATTACTTCTTCCACTGCTTACTATGGTGAGATGTGTTTTCATGTCCTGACCTGTGTAGAGCGTTACCTGGCTGTTGTTCACCCCATCGCCTACCTGGGTCTAAGAAACGCCCGTGGGGTCAGGATCAGAAACATCAGCATTGGCTGTGCTTGGCTGCTGTCCTTTGGACTGGCATGTGTTGCAGCTTTTTTACCTTCTGACTACACCAGTTTTGCATTGTTCTGCCTTTTGGCTCTCTCCATAATAATCATAACTTTCTGCAGCCTCTCTGCTCTCTGTGTTCTGATTCGCTCGGGGCCAGGGGAAGGAGGCGGGGAAAAGGAGCAAGTTGACCAATCAAAGCAGAGAGTTTTCTACACCATCACAGCTATAACCTGCGCTGTGTGGTTGTGGTTCGTTGGACTTCTTGTTGCTAATGCTGTCAGTGTGTCCCCTCAGCTGAGCAACACTGTCAAGTGTGTGGTTTTGATGAGTGCAGTCTGGTGTAACCTGCCCAGCTGTTTGGTGTTACCTCTGCTGTATCTGCACAGGGCAGGAAAACACTCATGTTGTTGTTTTAACAAAGAGTGAAGACAACACTTGGATTTGAGCCTCACCTTATCAAACTCAATCCCTTTAAAGTAGTGAGGAAAATTCCTTCCTAGGGCAGATATGTTTTCACTATGCAAGATTAAATTGGTCTTCAGAAACAGCAAAACAAAAGAAGAAACAGATGATGCTGAGGATGAATAAGCATTAGATATGAATATTGCATTCAAATTCAGCCTATGTTATGTGGAAATCTAATGGCATAATAAATTATTATTGTAATTAACTGATGGAAAAAGCCTGCAAATATTTGTGTTGGTTGTGTATCCTCTGCACACATATTCATCCATGTAGCTAATTAAATCACAAACTGATATGTGAGAAGTATGTCACACTTACCATATAAATGACATAATACATTAGAAATAAGGAGTGGTTTAATATTACATTATGTAGTGTATAAATGTGTATGAAATATGCAGCACAAATAAACTTTACAGAAACACTTTGTTTTAGGTGATTTTCTTTGTAAATACACCTCCCTTTTTCATTTCCTGTCTCAGGTGGAGTGTGAAAAGACAACATGCCTGTTGCTATTTACAGGGAAATGATGTTGATGTTAATGTCTGCCGTTTTGCATGAAAAGACACTCACAGTCCTGCTCACACCTGTTCTTCACACACAAACCTGACATATATTCAAACCCAACTGCATTTCTCAATTGTTATGGTTCCCGTTGTTTCTTGTTTCCTGTCTTGAATTCTTAGTTTATAGATTTGACACAAACATTGCAGCACATGGGTCATTCCATGAAAAATCAGTGCCTCCCACCTGACTGTCATAATGAGCTGATGATTTTTTTTTTGGCGTGCTTTAGTATAGTATTAGTATTTTGCCTTCATAATATGAGTATTTTTGGAGATGCGGACCCTCAAAGTCCATTCACAGGTCATAATTTGGCCCAGAATGCACTTTTTAAAGTTTTCTCCAGCGATGACAACAGAGTACCAGTGCTTGTTTCCTTTAGTCCACGTCACAGATATTGAAGTGGTGCACTTTTGCTAGTGAAACTAGAATATGTCCCATGCTACTGAGGCTCAAATATGTTATAGAAAAATCATTGAGATCATGAGATTTCTGTCAGGGTTTAGTTCACAAACAGACCTAAATGCAGACTCACAGCAGGCTGAATAACAGAAAATAAACATTTTTATTGGGTTGAGGTCGACAGTGAGCGTAAACAGAAATCCAACAATTGCAGAGTCAGGACCACAGAGAGCATGCCAGAGGAGATACAACAGAAGACAAAGGGAAGAAAGGATTATAATCACATTGAGAACTGATTGGGGTTGGCAAACAGGTGAGGAATGAGATGCAGAATATATATATATATATATATATATATATATATATACATCCTAATCCTAATATATATCCTAATTCATATATCCATATAATCCATATATCCTCATTCATATCCTAATATCCCCCTGTCTGACCTGTTTATACCAGTTTGTCTTGTTTTTGTATGTCCATATCCTGTTGTTCTGTTTTTGTAAATTAAGGAATAATAAAAAAAAGAGTTAGGACCTATTAACTGACGCTAAATTTGGCACAAAATTTGTTAATCATACCAGCGTAATGAGATCCTGTCAATATTCACTATGCAAAAACAGTCTGAATGATACTGCTTAATTTGAATGAACACTTGTCTTTGAGTACAGGTCATTCGAATCCTGTTAAATTTAATGGATTGATAAATGGGGCATAGGAAATTTGTAAGTACAGCAAAATGTGCAGTCTAAAAAGTACTTAAAAACTGACTCACTTATGGTTTTTTTTTCATGTTTTACACTTTAGCTTGTTGGGTCTCTGGTGTCTACCTCTAAATAGGTTACATCGACTCTCAGGTGGTTATATTTTCCTGCAAAAAAAATAAAAAATGTTTTTGCTGTATGAAGTCTATACAGTGTTTAGAAAATACTCAAAAGTGTGTGTACTGCACATTGACCGAAATGTTGAAATATAATTTATTGAATTTGCTGATGCAATTCACAGTGAGTCCCACAAAATCCTATTGCATGCAAAAAGATGACAGTCCTCCTGCTGTGTGATGTATGAGCATCATCAACATCTGAAGTGAACTCAAGTCAGTGAGTTCGGAGACTTGTGATTAAGGACAAGAAGAAATAACACTACTAAAAAGGTGGATACTTAAGTTGTTATTCATCTTCAATTGAATTGTGCCTTTTTTCCCTTTTTTTCTTCTTTTTTTCTTTTTAGATATTTCTAATCATTAGGTTTCAGGAGTTTTTGGTTTGTTTTTAACTAATTTATTCCTTCTGATGGCAGCACAGACAATGGGTGTGCTTCCATCCACATCAACTAGTGCTACAGAAGTAATGTTACAGTAGTTTATGTTTTTATTAGTATCTGCTGGAACTGCTGCTTAATTTTCTTAAACGAATACCATTTTTTTTTTTACATCAGATGATTATGTAACTCTAGCAAGATTTTGTGTAAGGTAAAAATTAATTTCCAAGTAAAGTAAGCGTTTTATATTTTATTCCACTTAATTTTCAATGTGTATTTTTAAGTGACCCACTTTTATTTATCTACATTTCCACATTACTTTCTCTAAGATGTGTTCTATTTAGTTTCTCTGAATGTTTATCATTTTAAAATAACTTGTATTCTCTGTGTTGTACAAATGTTCGTACCAAGCCTCCTTTTGATTTGTTCACATTTGTCAAGACAGTCTAACAGTTTGTGATTTATACTGTTAGTACATCTGCAAGCAGTAACACGTAGAATTCAGTGAGACAGTCCAGTTAATTCATTTTAGTGCTATAGTGCCAAATCAAAAAAATGACATTTATTCATATTTTCTTTTTGGCAAATAACTAATTAATTCTTACATTACCAGTAGACAGATGAGACTGCAAAGCCACATTTTGATCCACTCCCATTTGCAATATTAAGCCTTAGTATTACAGAGTCTTCATGATTTAGGTTCTAGCTGCTGTCACTAGCTTGCCTAATGTTATTTAATAGGCTGCCACATACCTGCTAAACACATTGAAAAATGGCAAATTGATCTTCACTGAATGCTGGTATGTACAGTTGTGGTCAGAAATTTATATGTTATATTATCATGGGCATAAATGTCATGGTAATTTGGGTTTTTTAATGATTTCCTTGAACTGTTCTTTTTCCAGGCATACATCTTTAATGACCTTAAAAAATAAGAATTGGGTGCACCAGAGTGAATTTATTTAGTATTTTCTCTAATCCACACAGGGTCAAAATTATACATACATGCTCAAATATATGCATAGACCCCCACTAATATTTGGTTAAATATCCCTTAGCAGGTTGCACCTTGACCAGACACTTTGGTAACCATCAAGCTCCAGGCATAATTCTGGCTGGATATTTGACCACTCTTCTTGGCAAACTTGGTAGCGCTCATTTAATTTGGTTTTCTGGACAAACCAACCTCAACCAATTTTCAATAGGGTTGAGTTTGGGGATTTAGCAATGTGCAAAATCCCTAAAATGCACTGACTCAACACACAAAATGTGGCTGAAATAGTGATTAGTTTTTGTCCATTCAGCTATCTGAACATTATCATTAGTTTTTATTCAATGCCAAAAACAGCATATCATAGTTCAGATTTATTTATTTATTTATTTTCTGATTGCTAAGAACAGAAGGTTGTCAACCGATATTTTTCAGCATTTGTTGACAAAATCTGAAATGTTCAGCTGGCATTAACAGTGGGAAAAATACTTAAGGAACCAGTGGTTACCCCCACTTTGCACCACACTGAGTTTCAACACATTTTTATCAAGAAATATGTCTTGACTGCCAAGCTCTATAATCTCCTTTCCCTTTCTCCAAACCTATAATCAAAACCTATATCATTTGTCCCTATAAATTCTTTTTCTCCTCAGACCTACAATATATACAGCAAACATGACAGTTAACATGTCATCCACCTCCAGCTATCTTCTGGACAACATCTGCTACAGAACTAGCTCTTTTATCTACAATGCCATCCCTGCATTTAGAATCATCCTCGTTCTCCCGCTCTCCATCCTTGTCCTCTATCTGGGTCACTAACGATGGCAGCAGCAGTGCTCCTATAAACCGGCAAGTCAATCTGATGTCTTCACCTACCACATGGCTGCCATGGAGCTGATGTGGGTCTTGGCATCCTTCTTCAACTTTGGTGACAGATACACTAACCATTCAGTGATGCAAACAGTAGGTTTCTATGCTTCTTACATTGGTCTCTATGGAGAGATCTTTATTCATGCCCTGACCTGTGTAGAGCGTTATCTGGCTGTTGTTCACCCCATCACCTACCTGGGTCTAAGAAATTCTCGTGGGGTCAGAATCAGAAACATCAGCATTGGCTGTGTTTGGCTCCTAAGCTTTGGACTTATAGGTGTTACAGCTCTATGTACTCCTTATTAAACACCTATCCCACTGTTCTGCCTTTTGACCTTCTCTATAGTAATCCTATCTTTCTGCAGCATCTCTGTGCTCTGTGTTCTGATTCATCCAAAGCTGGGGCAAGGAGGCAGGGAGACGATTGACCAATTAAAGCAGAGACCTTTCTATACCATCATAGCTATATCAGGTGTGGTGTGGCTGTGGTTGGTTGGGCTCATTGTTTCTATTATTCTGACTCAGTCACCTTTCCTGAGCAACAGTGTCAAATGTTTTGTGGCAATGAATGTAGGCTGTCTTAACCTGCCCAGCTGTCTGGTGTTACATCTGCTGTATCTGCACCAGGCAGGGAAACTCTCATTTTTTAGAACTGATAATTTATTGTTTCACTTTCTATTTTGTGTGGCTGCAAACATTCTAAATAACTACTGTATCTATAGTTATTAAGGCAAGACAGTCACTTCAGTGTAGCTTGGCAGCAATAAAGGCTTCAGTAACTATTTGGCCCAATAACAAAGGGATCAAGTGTCAAATTAGGCCTGGAGCTTCACAGAGCCATGGCAATCAAGACACCAAAAGCACTGGTCAATAAGGTTTAACTGGTGGTTTAACCCTCAAGCAACCAGGCAGCTAAAATGATTGAGTGGGGTCATTTATCACCCAATTATATTTTGTGTAAGAATAGTTTTTCTAATGGTTCTGTTTTTGTTTATCATATGATACTGTTTCCTGTATCTATGACAGATATTCTGATATGTTCTAATTAATTATGGTTTTCAGTCATTTTTGTACAAAACAGGTCTGTCTCAAGGCTTTTGAAGTAATAAATAAGTCTGTTATCTGTTAGCTATGGTTCACGGCAAAACATTACAATTTAGGACTAGAAGTTGAAAATTGCCATCAAGACAAACCCCACAATGTTAAAAAAAATAATAATAATAAATAAAGAAATAAAGAAATAAATCATACGTATATTTCAAGGATCATAAATGACCTGACACAACTTTACATTATCCTTCCCACTCAAATGGGCCAATTCGTGTTGGACTGTTGTTTGACCCCTTTGCAAAGGTAAATAAACCTCATAAAGACAACCTGGTTGTGTGCACCTAGGTTTATTTTGGATTTCCACAACAAGCCTGGAGTCAGAAGTGGGATTACATAGCTGATTGGATTTGGGGTCTAAGATGGACAGTGGCTGATCATCTCAGAAAAATGCATTTCCCTTGCATAGTTGAGAGAAAAGAGGGCTAACCTTTTGAACCCCAGACCATCTCCACTGGTATATTAAGGAATGGACCATGTTGTCCTCAAAGGTGAGAGATCTGAAACAAATTGCTATAATATAGGGGGAAAAAACCCCAAAACAAAACAGAAAGGCAAAAAAAGAAAAAAACAACAGGAAAATGATTGTTTCCCATGTTCACATCTGGTCTAGAGGTCATGAGGGCTGAGTAAACTCAGTGTTCTGGGAACACAGAGAATTACTTTCAAAGGGAGAAAGTAATTGAGAATCGGGGTCCTCCTCGCTGTATTTACTGCCCATCAAACAGTGGCGAAAAGCGTTTTGGATTTGCGGTGACATTCGCATCTAGAGTAGTGATTAAGTGCAACTAGGCATTGTGACCATGGGAAACCAGTCTGGTAAAGAAAAATTCCAATGAAAAGGTGGATTTCATATTTCCAAATGTGGTTTATATGAAGGGAAAATATGGAGACGGAGCTATCCGTGTTATGCATGTTTGAGTAAAACAAGCATGAGACAGCTAGTACAGTTGGAAGAGAGAACAGATCATAGAATAAAAGAGTGAAAAAACAATAAACAAATTAAAAATTTTATTTTATTGAAATGCAAAAATATCTGAAGGCATTAAATGTGTAGAAATATGAGGCAGAATGCAGGGACAGAAGGAAAGCAAAGGGAAAAACTCAGGAGAAAGGCAAAAAAGATAAGGCTTGAAATGGATAAAACTTCTCAGAGAAAGTCTTGTGTCTATATGTCCTTGGAGCCTCAGTGTGTCAGAGTGGATCACAACGTTAACTGTACCTCTCCAATTGCTACACCTACTCGACCTCAACCTCCACTGCCACCATACAACAAAGATGGACAGCATATGGCAACAGCAGACTCTTCCAGTGACTCATTACTGACCATATCCCACCACCGGATATTTCACAACAACATTCCGATTCATGGAAAAGCACGACCACCTCTACATCAAAGATTTCTCCCAAAGCCCACCACAACAGACAGGGACATGCAGACCCTAGAACTGCCTCAATGGACAGCCCCTACTAGTCTTTTGACCCTGGTGAAAAGCTCAGATTAAGGAAGGCATGACTCATTTGCCACACCCAAGAGACTCAGGCAAGTAGTTTGATGCTGCTAAGGTTTACTGATCACTCGAATCGATTGAGTTGATTCATTGTACACCTGACTCAGAGTGAAGTCTGACTTGTACTCCACTCCTGAATAGAACCAAACCTATCTAAAGTATGATGAAAAATATGATTTTTCGGTGTAAAATGGACGTTTTGTCTCTGTTTTGTGTCTCCTGACTGTGTTGCTGCACACTAAGGGTCCCAATGCCTATGCAAAAACAACACTTTCTGTAACACACAGTGATGACCTAGATTGAATCTATCTGGATTTTTAGGTCTGATATTTATGCCATATTTGTAAGTGTGATTTTCTTGTGTGACCAATGAATGATCAAGAGGGAGGAGTGTATGGGAAAATTCTAAGAACAATTATTGTATATTTTGTTATATAATAATGTAATATAATATGATATATAATAATAAATAATAAAACGCTTCAGCCAGGTAGCACATATAGAATGATGAATTGTAATGTCATAGATGGAGGACATTGTGTATACACCTGTCATTTAAAGTGTGGTATATAATTAAAGTTAACTTTATTGGTTTTTGATGCAAATCTTTGTGATTAAATAGAGGTTTAATTGAAATGTCTTCTCAACCACTGTGCGTCACCTTCATTCCTGGTTCACAGATGATGTAATGGCAATGATTTGGTATTTATGGCATTTATGGTGTCTGGAGGTTGAATCCTACCGGGTTTGTTGATAAGACCACCACAGTTATTGAATTATGAGTGATGTATGAGTGAAATTGATCAAAATCTATTGGTAACAATAGATTTACAACATTACAAAATACTTGTTGACATTCCCAAAAGCCTCAGCTGCACTTTGTGTTTTATGCTAATTATGTCATTTAACCATTCAAACTTGCTAACAAAGTGAACATAAATATATACCAGCATTGTGGTTGATCTGTAATTCTGTACTTGTACAGTTAAGATAAAATTCATAAAACTGATTCAGCACAACACTAATCCTGCTAAAAATAATTACAACTAAGTCATGCATACTAAAACTATATATCAGGTAAACAGGATGTCACTGCTCTGTGATCTATGTACACTCTTTCAGTGTGATACTGCTTAATTTAAATGAACACCTGTGTTTATTGAAAGGTTATTTGAATCCTGTCAAAGTTTATAAATTGGCAGAATCAAGCAGAGCAACTGGAATGGAAATGAGTCAGTAATGAGCAATGCTTGGTCTGCAAAATGCATTTATAACACATCAGACTTTTTTTTTCTTTTTTAATTTTTCAGACTTCATTATAAGTTCTAAACATTACCTTATTTTCTCTCTGGTGTCACAAATTGAATGCTAGCTCTAAACTAATTACCTTACATTTGTATTTATATTGCACTTTTAAAAACAAAGGTACAAAGTGATAAACAACAGAAACAACAAATATGCAAAATTAAAATTACTTCAACAGATATAAAAAGCAGATTACACAAACTATCACCAATATTTTCTAGTATGTTTGAGTCAAAATTTATATTAAAAATTTTATGTTTTTGCTGTCTAAAGTGTTTGTAGTCATTAGAAACTGCTGCAGCAAGACTGTGCATACTGCAGTCTGACCCATGTGTTGAAGAATACTTTGAAAAACAAAATTTGCCTGCTGTAGTTCTCAGTAATGGAGCCACAGAACACCCTTTTGCATCACAGAAAAAGCCCACACACCCCTGCTGTTGTAACAGTGAACATAACCAACTGGACTCAACAGTAATCAGTTAGTTTGGAGACGTAGGATAAAGACAAAAGGAGACTGTAGACAAGGTGGGTGTTCTTTAACATAACATCTTTAAAATGCCCTCTTTTCCACAGATATTTATTTCTTAGTTGTTATTTCTTAAATTAATGGTATTTACTCAAAAGCACTGCAAGCAATCTTCAGCAGACTTTTGCCAATTTCTGTTATTTTTAAACATTAAGTTTCATTTAGGAGTTTTTTTTTTAAATTTCATTAACTTACCCATTACTTTGAATAGCAACTGAAATTATTGATTTGTTTACATCTAAATCATCTGTTGACATGTGTTAGTAGCATATTACATAGGCTTGCATTTTTAAAAATGTCAACTGCCACCTGCATCTTTGTAGTTTGTTTCTGTTTAAGGTAGCAGAAGTTTAATAATTCAATATAAAGGTATAAATAATAAGTATTAATAAGTAATTACAAAGTAATAACCAAAGTAATAACTTGATATTAAAATTGGGTATATCTGTGTGATATTAGACCGAAAGTGATGTAACAGGGTACCAAAAAAAAAACCAGGAGAGCAAGGGAAGATTAGGATCAAAGTGTGCATGTAAGATGCACAATGTACTAAAATTAAAGTACTGCTAAAAATGTCACGTCAGTATCAATTCGATACCAGTACTGAAATTGGTATCGATACTATCAATACTTTGATCAATCCGCCCACCCCAATAGTTGTCGTCGTCGTCATCCATTGGTTAGTGGTTACTACATTTGTCATATTTAACCATAAATTGGACCCAAGGAGTAGACTTAGATAACTGACATCATTTTCAAAGAATTTATTGTAAATGTGGAATGAGTTCTCAAAAAACAGGTAAGTGACACAGGATTTAGTTTTGGCAGCTGGACTTTCTGCCGGACAAGAGAAGAGAAGTTAGAAGCGGCCATGGTGAGTATGACAAGATTTTGCAATGTTTGTAATTTGATTCTGATACCTTACTTCCTAATATCTTAAACAGGAGATTTGGAGGGACGGGCAGGTGGAATTCCAAAGAGGCACAGAGTGCTTCGGTGGAGAGTGAGCAGACTGCTGAGTTACTGGTAGGTCCTCTTCTTTGCAGGAGCAGTGACCGACTGGATGGCTCAGGTATGTGAAGCAGGCAATATCTGTTAAAATCCTCAAGTTTACAAGCTTTCGAGAGCACTGGTAAAATTTTAAGATTCACATGGGCTTTGGGGAGCTAACTGGAGAACAAAGGAAGGAAATGCCGGCCCACAACTACACCTGAGAGTAAGACAGATAGGAAGAGAAGGAGTGAGGGAAAGAGAGAAAGACAGGAGAAAACCCCAAGCCTGCCCTTATCAGGTCACTCTAAAAGCTCCCTGAAAAGCCTTCAGTTGATCCAGAATGCGGCAGAGAGAGTACTGACATATTACCATCTCAAGGTACCTTTCAAGGTACGACCGCTGAAGCCTGGAAACCCCAGCACCACTACTCCACCTGAGATTAAAGAGACAGAAGGAGAGAAAAAGACAAAAAACAAACTAACTAACAGAAACCCCAAACCTTCAGGCCAACAGGGACCAAGGACAGGTGACAAAAATGGCTGTGGTGAACACACATTTCAAGAAGAGGGGCTAACATAGTTTGACATAATTGTGAAGGAAGGTGCACATGGGTGGACAATATCTTATGTAGAAGGTGCAATCTGAAAATGATAAGAGACTGCAAGGTGGTTTAACTAGGCAGCATCAGATGGTACTCTGTAGGATGGATATAGAAATCAAGGAGAGTGAAGAAAGAGGCAAGGATTAAATGATGGAAGTTGAAGAAGAAAGAATGTTGCGTTGAGTTCAGGGAGAAGTTAAGACAGGTTATGAGTGGTGATGAAGAGTTACTAGATAACTGGGAAAGTATGGCTGAAGAAGTGAGGGAAAAAGCCAAGAAGATTTTTAGCACATCCCCTGGACACAGGGAAGAAGACAAGGAGACTTGGTGGTGGAATGAGAAAGTACAGGAAATTATTCGAAGGAAGTAAAGAGAGAGGTGGAAAAGGCTTAAAGTGAGTTGTACGTGAGGCTGGACACTATGGAAGGAGAAAGTGACTTGTGTTGATTGGCTAGACAGAGAGATTGAGCTAGAAAGGATGTGCAGCAGGTTAGGATGATTAAGGATAGAGATAGGAATGCACTAATGAATGAAGAGAGGGTGTTGAGAAGATGGAAGGAGTACTTTGAGGAACTGATGAATGAAGAAAATGAGAGAGAGAGGAGGACAGATAGAGGATAGTTAGTGAATCAGGAACTGCAGAGGATTATTAAGGAGGAAGTAAGGGCAGCTATGAAGAGGATGAAGAGTGGAAAGGCGCTTGGTCCAGATGACATACCTGTGGAAGCAGGGAGGTATGAACAGTGGACTTTTAACAAGATTGTTTACCATGATCTTGGAGAGTGAGAGAATGCCTCAGGAATGGAGAAGAAGTGTCCTTCCAGACAGGAGGAAAAGAGGAATACCATAGAGAAGATTTGTGGATGTAGTGAAGGAGGACATGCAGAAGGTTGGTGCGACAGAA
>VUQI01006984.1:20230-44235 GCA_015106735.1 Paratilapia polleni
GATGTCGTCAAAAGGTCTGTTTTCACCTGAACTCCTCATGACGAACAGCTGGCCTGCAGCAAGTCACAAAGTAGAAAAAATACACAAATCCCACAAACACACACGCACACAGGAAGGAGGTTAGATTGATCCAGGTTTAGCTCTCAGGGCTAAGAGTTATTGAAGAGAATCATCCTTCTGTAATCATGTTAGAGTCAACCAGACCTGCCCAATACACACTGCTCTGAGTGTGTGTGTGTGTGTGTGCGTGCATGCATGTGAGAGAGAGAGGGAGCGAGGGAGCTTTCATTTGTTTTGCGTCTCCTTCTTTCCTTGTTGTTGTCAGGGTCCTCTGAGAAATGTCAATGTGCCCTTCTGTCAAAGTCGGTCTCAATCAGCTAAAAGACGCACAACCACACAGAAGGTTACGCTGTCATTCACACAGCCATTGATAAAGCAGACAGAGCTTTGGAGCCCCTCTTGTCACTATTCATCTCTGTGTCCATCTCTGACACACTTGTTTGTTTCTCTCCCTCATTCTCTGTCTCCTTATCTCCATCACTCCTCTCTTTCCCCTCCTTATCTTCTTCTACATCTTTGCTCCTCTTTCCTCTCCTTATCTGAGTTCCTCCCTCTGCTTCCCTGTGTGCCATATCTCGCTACATCCCTCATTCTGTCCCTCCTTCTCCTCTCCTGCCAAGAATCTGCTCTTTATGATTATCAGCTATTAGTAGCTACTTTAACACTCACATGCCACATCTTGTGTATATTTTCTCAGCCACAGCAGATTACAGCAAGTGAGCAGGAGGGGACTTGTTATCATGGTAGAGGAGGACACAAAAAACATGAAACACCAATATTTGGCCATCATTCACTTGTCTTGGAAGTCAAAAACATCTCTGAGGTGCATTGTTTAAGCTTGGTATCTTGAACTGTGTTGCTGACTAGTACAATGTTTATCCTGGGATTTTTACCATATATTGTAGATTTAAAAAAAACAAAAGAAAACAAAAAAAAAAAAGGATGTGGTGCCCTGGTCTCAAAAGTGAAGTCAGTGCATTAGTGTGTTAAACCTGCATTCTTTCTAATGCCCACCAGGGAATGACTCCTTAGTGTGCACAAAGAAGTCAGTTTATATAGAAAGTTGACTTACTTGATTTCTGACCCCTGTAAACACATTGCTGATGAGTTAGAGAAAATAAAAGATAGAGCAGAGTATACTTTAGGGAACGGCTAACTTATAATTGACGATCATAATTGTAGCTATGTATGAGGATGCAGTGAGCTCAGTTTCTTAGTCGCCTCTCATAAATAAGGACTGATTTTAAAAACAAAGGTGGTGATGACCAAAATGCCACACTTTAGGCTTTGAAATGAGTCCACAAACCATTGGGGGACATTTTGTACATACAAACCGTGGCCTTTAATAACTTGCAGTTGTTGGTTTAAAGGCAGTGTCATATTTTAGAGCACATGTGTGAAACTTAGGCAAGAAATTAATTATTTTTTTTGCATCAAGGCTTTTACACATTGCTGTCACCAGATTCAGATGGACAGCATTTTAAAATGTGAACAACCAACAGTACATCAGATTCAACAACTCTAACTTTAGGTAGAAGGCAAAGACTGAAACAAAAATTGCAGGCTTTGTGGTACAGTACTGTGCAAAAATCTTGAAACATCCCTCACCTCTATATTTTGCTAGGAAAGGGAAATAGGTGCAGTGATTTATAGAAACATGGGGAAACATAAATGGAAATATAGTATATAAGGGAAAAAGTTTGTATTACTCTAATAAGCTTGAAAGTCAATGTACTTTTCTACATTCATAATTCCATCAATTTCGACAAGATCTCAAACACCACTGGCTGAAATGCAGCCCCAAACCATGACAGAGCCTCCACCGTGTTTTAATTACTATAGACACTCACATTTGTCTCTCTCTCCTGACCTCCTCTGTACATATTGAAAGTGGTTTCAAACAAAAATTTTAAATTTGGATTCATAAGACTTGTTGCCACTGATTTTCAGTCCAGTAATTTGGCATACCTCAGCCTTTTCTCCCCATTTCCCTTTCTTAAGAATGGCTTCTTGACAGCCACCCTTCCACTGAGACCATTTCTGATGAGGCTTCAGTGAACAGTAGATCGATCAGCTGAAGAAACTGATGTATCTCTCAGTTCCTGTCAGGTCTTTGCTGGATTTTTTTTCCCTCTTTCTGAAGGACATGACTTTCAGATACTGTTCATATGCTAGTCAGTGTCAGGTCAGTGTTAAGTGGTTTAACAAACAAACAAAAAACAATTCCTCTGAAAATGGTCAGGTACAAGGACTGGACTGAAAATGAGTGAAAAAGCAGCCAATGTTCAAAGAGAAACTTTGAAAGACCTTCAGAAAGCCTGGAGAGCTATTGCTCAAGAGCACTTTAAAAAAATTACAAGGTCTGGCTCCTTGGAAGCAAAATATAAAGAACTGAGGGTGGCTCAGGACTTTTGCACAGTACTGTACATGCTACGAAACACTGACCTGAGTTGCCATCACAAAAAACTTGTAGTTTAAAATTTCACACTTGACCGAAGTAGCATCACATACACACTCTCATACATCTGTATGCATTTATTTAATTTTATTTACATCCTTTCTTACAGAGGACAAACTGGCTCCCCACCACATTATGAAGACTGCAGCATTTATTCTGACCTAAACTGTACTGAGAGACCTTGAGGTCATTTATCAACAATCTAGCTTACCTGAATGACACAATCAGAACGCGTCTTTCTGTCATTCAGACCTATTTTTTAAAATCAGAGTTTCAAAAGGCCAACACCTTGTTATGCAGCTATAAACTATTTATTTCCAATTATTCTGAAAGGTAAGTGATATAATATCTGAAGCAAATTCCACAAAAACACACAGAGAACATAAGAAGCCCCAGTTGGTCAGGGGGAACTGAACCAGGACCTTGTTCCTCAGGGCAGGAGCAACAGTAACCGTTGATCCACTTGCTTTGGTCCTGTTGACTTTCTCAACAGGTTCTGACATGGATGAGTTTGTGCTAGAGTCTGCTTCTTTGTTGAGTGGCTGAAACCACGGCCAAATACACTCTTTGCTCCCCTCGGATCCACCTCATCATCTTGTCTTTGTGTATGTGTGTGAGTGTGGTTGCTGGGGTGATGGCAGGGATGGGTAGGCACTCCTCTTTAAGCAGGCCTGTGTGTCCGTATGTGTGTGTGAGAGGCTGCGATCTATGCTAAACTGATTTCACCATGGCCGCGCCAGAGAGGCTAACACAATTACCGCTGGCTAATGGCCCCACTGACTGAGGGGGAGGAGAGGCATCGTGGGTAGCTTTCTGGAGGTCTCTCATCTTGCTCTCTTGCTCTGTTTTCTCTCTTCTTCCTCCTTTTTTCTCCACCAAACATATCTGACCCTTTTCTCATCCCTGCTCTCTCACACTTTTATCACAGTTTCTGGGATGCCCATCGCCCCTGGGTCAGCTTGGTTCAGATGGGTGAAACTTGGCAGAAAGGCAAAGTCAACAAATGCAAATGACTGAAATAATAATGGCCTCCCTTTGTTTCTCTCCCTGTGCTCTGTAGCCATCAGGAGAAAGGAGAATGGGTGGTATGATGAAGAGCATCCCCTTGTATTCCTCTTCCTTGGCTCATCAGGAATCGGTAACTCACTCTCTTCTGTCACACCCAACACTTCAGTTCTGAAAGTGTCTGCAAAAAAAAAAAAACAACCTCTTCAGCCTCCTCAAAGTAGCAGCCAAACTAAACAGACTACTTGAATACATTAAGTTTGTTGATGCATGTAGAGTGTACTCAAACAAATTAATTCAACACATTAATTTAATTACACTGAAAAGAAACAGAATACACTGGATTACAGAAACACTCGTCACATTGTAAACTGTAAGCACAAATTAGAGCTAGCTTGTATGCAGTAAATGTATTTGTCGTCAGAGTGTGAAGAATGGAGTTCAGAAGGACTCAAAGCTAAATTTCATCTGATGTTTCTCAAAGTGTCATGTTGTTAAAATACAAGAAATTTAAAAAAAGGTTTTAATTTAAAGAAACAAAGAGGAAGCAATAATTGATTAACAAATATCTCAGGCAGTCAGAAACGTCTGTTGAAAACTGCTTGACAGATCCAGTGTGTTATTCTTAAAACTGTCAGTTTGGTTGCTTAACTGGTACATTTACAAAAATGGCTAATTTGTCACCTGGAGGTGGGCCTGTTCATGTTTTAAGCCACGTTAAGGATGGAAATGTTAGTTAGTTCAGACTGAAATATCTCAAGATACTTGATGGATTGCTGTGAAACTTTATATAGATAATTGTGTTTCCCAGAGGATGAATCTGTCTCTCTTTAGTGATCCCCTGACTTTTCCTCTCATGGCACCAGCTGTTCAGAGTGTTCAGGATGCTTGGTTTATTTCCAGATACCCCAAAAATAAATATATTAATGACTCCCTGAAGTCTCAGCTGTACTGTTAGCAACATGCTAACATGCTGAACTAAGATAACGAATACGGTGTTTTCAGTTCCATTGCCACAGGTGTATAAAATCAAGCACCTAGCCAAGCAGTGTGCCTTTACAAACACTTGTGAAAGAATGGGTCACTGAATTTGAGCGTGGTACTGTAATAGAATACCACGGCTGCAACAAATCAGTTGATGCAATTTCTTCCCTCCCAGATATTCCACGATCAGCTGTAAGTGGTATGATTGCAACTGGGAAGCGCTTAAGAACCGCAGCAACTCAGCCACAAAGTGGCAGACCACGTAAAGTTACAGAGCGGGGTCACCGAGTGCTGAGGCACATAGTGTGTAAAAGTCACTAACGCTCTGCTGACTCAATAGCTGCAGAGCTCCAAACCTCCTCTAGTATTAACATCAGCACAAAAACTGCACCGGGAGCTCCATGGCATGGGTTTACATGGCCAAGCAGTTCCTGTAGGTGCAACGTGTAGGTCGCCCAGTACTTTTGTCTATGTAGTGTAGATGTCTTACAAACATGTTAGCATGCTGACATTAGCATTTAGCTCAGAGCCACACTTGGCATCACAGAATTTGTGTTAAGATTCACTGATTACATGCAGTCACGGACATATCATGGACTGTTATTATGAAACTGCCTGATTTGTTTGGAACTGTGACATGAAACAGCATTTTTTTCAGTTGAAAATGCAGTTGGTCTGATGAACGCCACAGTTAGCAAATCAGTGCATGGGTCGGACTGACGTCGTTGTCAGGCTGTGCGTGATTGACTGAATTGACTGAATCCCCCTCATACAGAGGAAGAAATATTAGACTGAAGATGTAAACAGAGCATGACAAGTTGATAACTGGAAAGTACAGTTTGGCACTGTCACTGACTTTAGTCCTACCCACGGAGGGCCAGTTGGCCGAGTGTTTCTCAATCAGTTTCCCTTAGTGGATAATAAAGTTGGATTGAGCTGAGCAAATCCTTTTGAATCGGACAGTTCTGATATGTGGGTGCCAATTATGAGATATTGAACAGGGGTGGTTGTGGTTGATGAGCAGATTTGTTAGTAATGTACATATTAATACATAATACAGTCCACAAACAGAGCCTATAAAGGTGCTACCAGATAAACACTGTGGTCTTTGCATGTTAAAGTTTCATCAGAACTGGGATGTCAGGACATTTTTATATTGATCATATGAAGTCCCATCAACTGCCAGTTCTTTTGTTACTGTAACCCATTGAACTCTGCATGCACCTGCTTACAAAAAAACAACTGGAACCTGTGTGTAACATACTGTTGTTGTGAGTGATCAAATGAACAACAGCCAGCAGTTTCAATTAACAGTATTGACTGGGGATGGTGGGTTGAACTCAGACTGACTGTCTGGACATTTCTACTGCAGCAGATCCACCCTCACACTCTTCTATCCACGAACATCATAACAAATCCTACAGGACAAATATTAAAGGAAATCATAACGAAACCTGTGGTGCAGAGTGTAACCTTTGAGCTGGCCAAAGTACCGAAAAGTAGTTCGACTAATTGGGGTTTGTTATTACAGTGTTTGTTCCTGTTTTTGGTGTTAAAGCACAAACCCTGTTGAAGAAGTGGTTAAATGTTCTCAATCATCAGCAAGATTTGGAAGTGCATATGTGTTTGTGTGTTAGAGTGAAGGCAGCAGGGAGAGAGGGGAGATATTAAGGGCCAGATAGATGGCTAAAAAGAGGGAGATGGTGAAATGACAGGCCAGAGAGATAGATGAGGGAGAGACGGTGTTCATATTCTCTGTTCCCTTCAGCGACAAACAGTGGCCATGAGACATCAATATTAAACACAGCAACAAGACACAAATGCACACACAGCCTCTTTCACACACACAATCATCATACCCATATGCATACCAAACACAAGACATCAATATCACATATGAGCATTTATATGCAGAATATTTTACTGGCAAACATAATGTGTGCTTCTGGAGAGCTGGAGATGATTGAAAGCTTTGTGGAGGGAGGCACTGGGATTTAGGCCAGCACTTAGCAAAGGAGAGAGATTGTCTTTCTGTCTGAAATGAGTAAGCTTGTTTTCCTGAATTCCTGAAATCTCTGCATACTGATATAAAGGCGGGGACTGTATTTATTTATTTTTTAATTTTTTTTAATTTTTATTTTTAAATTGAAAACAAAGTAATTAAATCGTGGGGGAGGGGTTGTTCCTATTGCCTAATGACCAATTAAATGATGCATTTCTTTTGTCTGACTGGTGTGTGTCACAGGAAAGACAGAGTTGGCCAAACAGGTGGCTCGTTACATGCACAAGGACATTAAAAAGGTATGTGACGTAGCAACTTGTATATAGATACAAAACATGTGTCAGGCATCCAATTTAGAGAAATCAGTGTGATACAGTACATGCAGAAGTGCTTCTTGTGGATGTTAACGTATCGTGTGATTGCAGGGTTTCATCCGTATGGACATGTCCGAGTTCCAGGAAAAACACGAGGTAATGTGTTGTTATACATCTGAAATCACAAAGTGTGTGCTGAGTAAGTTGCTCCACAGAAGTTCATTTATTTGAGATGTGAGCAGCTGCTAGCAACATCTTTCTGCTGCAGATGCACGGCAGTGATGCATTGGATTAATTCTGTTGATGTAATCGTAATAGATTCATAAACCAAAATTAATGTTGGGATTTTTTTTTTTTTTTTTTGCCTGTGTTCTTCTCTTTGTGGAACTTTTTGTGATTAATACATGTAATCAGTTGTTCAGAGTTGCATTATTTTACACTGTTGTCGCACCACAGTTACCTCAGCGTTTGGACTTTTTCTGCATAGTTTGTAGTAATGGAAAGCATTATAGCTTAAGGGCCTGTTTATGGCCAATTAGAACTAGATGCTAGAAATCAAAAGTTTATTAAGGTTCAGAAAGGCCAAATTGGATGCATATGTGAAACTCTGACCACCATCAGAAGGAGGAGATGTGATAACAGTTACAAAGATAATTATGAACACCTTCAGATTGTTTACCGCAGGAGAAATTGTTGAGGTTTTTCGTGGCTAGGATTGGACCTTGGGGGCTGACTTGGTGCGTGACAATTGTCCGCTTATATTACAGGCAATTAGTCTGTGTTACCTTATTGGAAAGAAATCTATGCACTTTCCTGTCATTTCTGCCTATTTAATGAACAGAATTTTGCAGAAGTAAATGATACAATATTCAGCAAAACTGGTTATTACAGTACTGGTGATTGTCCTTTGGTTCTGTCTGAAAACATCTTTTGGGTGCACCAAAAGCTTATCCCATGAAGGGAAACCCTGGTTGCACATTGAAAGCAACATCTTGAGAATCATAGCCTGAAGTGGGCGTGAATGTTGCAGAAAGTTGCTGAGACGTACACAGTGCATAGCTATCCAACAGGATTGAAATATGAAGCCAGCTTAAGTGTGATCCTGCCCGTTGTGTTACATTGTTGAACTTATTTATAGGTGATTTATGCTTCTGCGGGAAATCAGCGCAGTGGCTACATCGTAACCGCAGACCCCTCTGAAAACCTGCGGTTTAACCAACTGCGTAACCTGAGGTGCACCTCCCTAGAAATGTAACTACACGTTGCGTCGACACATCCCGTAACTATTGTGATTGGCCTGTTCAGTACTGTCGATTCCTCCTGTGCATTACCGGCTACTTTTTCGGCGCAGTTTTTAAATTTATCAATGAGAGAATAACAATCATCACCTCAATATAAGGAATAATAATCACAGCATCAGTATAAGGACTCACAAATGTCAGCAAATTCCTGAAGGAAGCCAAAACTTATCGGAATGGACGTGAGGGTTACGTCGTAAGATTCACTGCAGAAGTCTAAATCACGCTTTAGGCTCACTGTGCGTCTTTTCTCTCTCATCCCTCAGGTGGCAAAGTTCATCGGCTCCCCACCGGGATACGTGGGACATGAGGAAGGGGGTCAGCTGACCAAGCTGTTGAGGGCGTGTCCCAACGCTGTTGTCTTGTTTGATGAAGTGGATAAGGCCCACCCTGATGTCCTCACTATCATGCTGCAGCTCTTTGATGAGGTGTGAACACGGTCACATTCATCCTGTGCGTCTGTTTGATAAAACAAGAATAAACTGATCCTCTGATTTGTGACATTCTCTCAGGGTCGTCTTACAGACGGTAAAGGAAAGACCATTGAATGTAAAGACGCCATCTTCATCATGACGTCAAATGTTGCTAGTGATGAGATAGCCCACCACGCACTGCAGCTACGCCAGGAAGCAGAGCAGGTCAGCCGCAGGAAGCTGGCAGATAACCTCGGTGAGAGAAACGCAAAAACAAGGATGTGCAAGTTTATGTGCTCTGCTCTTTACACTGACTACATTGTTTTGTCATCAGATGTTGTGTTAAACAGACACACGTCACATTGCATCATTTGTCAGCAGTGAATTATCAGTCTGGCAAAATAAAGGAACTTTTTAGGAGCGATTGGTGCTACACTGTGATAACCAGCTTTCAGACTATTAGAATCACAAGTGAAAGTAATATTCATATCCTCCTTTTCCTCCAGAGGATGTACAGAAAAGTGATGACATTAAAATCTCCAGACAGTTTAAAGAAACTGTGATTCGGCCCATTCTGAAGGTAACACACGTTACAAACACACACGCATAAAACTCTGCTTGTTTGGTGTACATACAGACATGACCTGAGAGGCTGCGGTTCATGGTTCTTTGGTTCCTCCACAGGCTCATTTCCGGAGGGACGAGTTTCTCGGTCGTATCAATGAAATTGTCTACTTCCTGCCTTTCTGTCACTCAGAGCTGCTACAGCTGGTCAGCAAAGAGCTCAACTTCTGGGCCAAAAAGGTAAGGGAGCACAGTGTTTACAGTAATTTTTAGTCTCTTCTGAAGTTATAAATAAAAAAGATTCTGCAGTGTCAAGTCTTGCTGAGTCTTCAGGCAGAAAATGTTACACAGCTCTCAAAACCCTACCTCCTTAGTCCTTTATGATTTGGATCTTGACTGATATTAACAGTGTTAGCTGTGTGCCAGTGTGATGGGGGAATGTACAAATCTGCTCCTCTTATCATTAAAAAAAACAGCCCCTGCCTCTGCTTTATGTGCTTATCCAAACAGGATGTCCACATTGCTGTTTGATCCACTTTAGAGACAGAAATTATAGCTAACCCCACAGAAAGTGGAGAGATCAGCTGTGTGTGCATCCAAGAGGAGGAGAGGAGAATTCTCCTTTGGAAGCCCGTCTTCACAGCACCCCACATCTATAACATGGGTGTCCTCCTGTGGGACTGGAAGGCTTCACCCACTTCATCCTGATGCTGCTGAGCTGTGCAGAAACACACACAGATCAATATTGTGTGTCACTGTTACTGACTGTAATGTGATTACAGTGTTTAACATGTGGAGCCTTCATCAATATTTAATTATTAATATTACAGCTGGTGTCCTGACAGCAAACATGGGCCCTGCGGGCGACTGATAGGGACCTGACTCGTTTCAGTTTGTCTCTGTTTCGAATGTTGCTGTGCTCTTGTGTGTCTACTGTTTGTGTCTTTAATTTTTTAAGTGTGCATGTCTTGTAATAACTTGTCTCAGCGTGCATTTGGAAGTGATGCAAACAGCAGAAATCTCATTATTACTGAATAATCCCACAAGCCTTTTGTTTGTCACTCATTTATATTAGAAGAATTAAATGTTTAAAGCTTTTATTATTATTGCCTCACTGCATATTGATAGTAAAACATGGCATCTTATTTATTGAATGGAGTGTTAACATCTGCAGCTAAATGAGCTGCTCTGATCACTACTATTGACCCGTGTTTGATTAAAATGCATTAAGGGCCTGTTGATTAGTGGCAGCAGACATGCTGCTTGACAGTATCTCCTCTCTGCTGCTGCTGCTTTTGTCTCTCTCTTTTTCCACCCACTCTCTGTTCTCCTTCCTCTCTGACAGACTTGGGATTTTGTGATATTCTGCAGGTCTCACCCTCAGCCCTATTATAACATTACTTCAATTCTCTCTCTCTCTCTCTCTCTCTCTCTCTCTCTCTCTCTCGTCAGGCTAGGCAGCGGCATGATATCACTCTTCAGTGGGATCGCCCAGTCCTGGACCTGTTAGCGGGCGGGTATAACATGCATTATGGAGCACGTTCCATCAAGCATGAGGTGTGCAGACACTGTAACAATACACACTGGCCTTTAATAGCTTTAACTTAAATTGTGTATTAATATTTTACTCACCAGTTTCATTACTGATATCTGGGTTTTTCTCAGTAGTGTAATAATTATATTTATGAGCATGCAGCTTGAAATAAAAATTAATTGCATTACTTATAGGGCATCTGGCCTGGTTAGCCACTCACCTAAGAGAATAAGAATAACAGTAATAGAAAGGAAGTACTTTGTTGGGAAATTACTCTGTTACAGCAGCCAAAACATGAAAAGCAACTTAGCTCAACAAATTAAATGCTAAGGTCAATAAATCAGAATCTAAATATGATTCAAAAAGGAAATGAAATCTAAAATGATTGTAGGTATTGTGGTAAAGATTTTCTGTATCTGTCCATGTGGCAGTGGAGCTGAAACGGATATTAGAGAAAGTGTTCAGCTGCAGTAAGTGGTGCCGAGGGTGGTCAGGCTCCATTAATTATCCATAGCCATTCACCACAGCCACAGTCATTTGGATGACCTCTGCATCAGCTGATGGAGGAATCTCAGCAGTGTGTGTATTTTTTAGCCTTTATTTGACAGGTCAGTGCAGAGAGCAGATAAGAAAGTAGGGAGAGAGTGAGGGGAAATGGCATGCTGGAAATGGTCTGGGGCGGACTTGACCCTTCTGCAGTAAGGACTCTAGCCTGTGGTATATAGCTCACCAGCTCAACCAGGTGAGCTATAGTGGAACCGCCAAACAGTGTGTTCGTTCAAACTGAAATCAAACATCTACAGCAATGATGCATTCTCTTGGTGAGTAATATGGAGGCTTGTTAAATATTCAGGCCACAGATACGTTCCTGTGAAGGATTACACCACTTCTCGTAAGTGAAGAGATAATATAAGATAAGGATAAGCTATGCAAACTGTAGCTTCATTTGCAACCTAGAGTGTTGGCCAAAACATTTTCAGGACTAATTATCAAATGACAAAGAAAATGATGGAATAAAATGTTATTTGTAGCCCTAATTGTAAACTGCAGGTCTTTCCCTGCATAGAGGAATTTTCATAGTACTAACCAGCCCTAAAGGAAAATTTGATTCCCACATTACGTTTTTAGTTATTAACCAGTTTTATAAACAGGAGTTTAACTTACTCAAGGAAATAGATCTTTTTTTGTTTATCAAATAGGTGAGAAATAGCAGTTTTTAGTATTTCTGTCACATAAGGTAAAACATAATCGTTTTGGTACACATGGTGATCATGCTTAATCATCAATCCCCCAAAAGGTCCACAATGAGTTAGGAAAAATCCCAGTTTTCATGTTCATGTATCAGTTATAGACTATTCTTTTGGTCTGTGGGTACATAATTTATCAGAGAAGAGCCTCTTAACAGAAACCTATAACTTGTTAACTAGAGAATGATTAGAAATCTGAAAACCTGAATCCGTGGGCTCAGAAAGTGAGACATCAAAGTTGAATAAACAGTCCACGTAAATAAAGTTTTCTCAAACAGTTATACAGGCTAACCACAGGCTGTGGAAGTCTTTCAACCCTTCACTTTAATGAGCTATTTTCAAGCACTCAAAGAGCTTTTATTTTGAATAAGCCACTTGAAACTGCTTGATAGTTGAACTGTATTACTTTCATAGTAACTTGATGGGTCAATGACACATTTTAAAACTTTGTTGGGGTGGGGGCTGGGGGGGCAGAAATTCCTCTATGAAGGAAAAATCCTGCATGCGTGTATATATACCACATGCTTATGTGAAATATTTAATTAACCACAGTCATATGGTGCTGGAAAAGCTTTAGATTGCACCTTGAAAAGTTCTTGAATGTGATTTTTTTTTTTTTTTTTTAAACTGGTAGAAACCCTGATTTATAGAACTGATCTCTTCATGACCTCCAACTTTGCCATTGATCCGTCAGGTTGAGAGGAGAGTCGTCAACCAATTGGCTGCAGCGTACGAGCAGGAGCTGCTGCCCAAAGGCTGCACGCTGCGTCTGTCTGTCCAATCAGAGGGCGAGAAAGAGCACAGCACGCCCAGCCTGCGCCTTGAGGTGGTAGGAGAGGACAGCTCATCGAGAACGCTGGATATCCGTCCACCACTCAGCCCTGAACACTAACAACAAAGTATTATATGTGCGAGCACACATATGCCCATATTTCCACTTGTCACATGCCTCATAATCATCATCCACTGTCAGGAAGATGGGTGGTTCTTGATGGATATTCCAATAAAAGTACCTCTGATAAACACATCACTGCCTCTGATTCAGCACTCACATGCAGTAATTACACACCAGTGTTTACCTAATAACCGGCACAGTATTTGCCAGTGATCTGCTGTAAACAGTCAGTAAAATGAAGCTGTTAGACCAGCAAAGTTTATGTGCAGCAGATTTAAACTGCAGCTTGATCTAATATTTAGAGTAGCGGACAGTCTCATTTGCTGTACGCTGACCATGAAACATCATTTCACCAACCGTCATATTAGCTGAAATAAGGCTCATCTGCATTATGTTGGTGTGAGACGATTGTTGATCAGTTTAGCTGCTACGTACTGATAACTTAAAATTCACTTCATAGTGTAGAGCACCGAAAAGAAGATATTGTATGACTATTAACAGAAAAGTAGCTTTAAGCTTTTGACTTTTAAGAGGATCAAGGGCAGTTTTGGAGCCTATTAAGCTGTAGCAGGGTGGGCAGTGACGAAGAATTATGTATGTAGAAAAATTAAATTGACATATTTCTAATTGGTGTTTCAACTTTCCTTCATTTCTTGTGAAGTTGCATTAATAACAGCCACTTGCTTCTTTTACTGTGAAACAAAAAGAATAATATATAACCAAAGATGTGTTTTTAGCACATTTCACTTAGCGTGGAGAGACACGCACCAGCAGAGCTACACTGACAAATATGTAAACACAACCTGCTTTTCTTTTCAGTGAAGAATGTGTTAGTGGAGAAAGTGCATTTGAATTATGGTTAATATAACTGCCTTGTAAATAGTTTCTGTTGATACATGTTGGTGTAAAGTAGTCTATCACTACCGCGAGCTCTGGTGCTTTACAGTTTGTGTCCCTCTGACATTAAGAGAAATTTAGTCATAAAGAAAAAATATTCAAAGTGTTGGATCATAAATGTTTGAACAGCACGCTGCCGAGGCGCCAGATGTAATCGAGCGACATTTTTCATTCTTGTATCCCAACCTCCGCCGTGTAAATAAAGTCATCACAACAAAAAGGGAATTCCTCTGTTTTTTTTGTTCTGCTTGTGTTGCGCTGACACTGCTGATGGACAGATGTGTGTGAGACCAGTGCCTGGGTGGGAATTCTGCAACAATAACACTTATCCACCATGTAAAACGACATGACAGAGGAATTTCCTTGGAATTCTGATTCTGTGTGGGGGTCTGTGTCGGACGCTGGGAGGGAATGCAGAAAGAATCTCTCGCACACACACACACTCTGCAGGAATGTCTTCTCCATAGGGAGGAATTAGCATTCAGGGAAAAGACACATTCACTCTTACTGTGCTCAGCCTGGACCCCCCAACAACAGCACACACACTCTGTTGTAGTCACACACTGTGTCGACACTGAGTCACAGCTGTCTCGTGAGGAAGAAGTTGCATTGGTGTTGATAAATCATTCCCTTTTGACGCATCTGTACTGCAGTCATTTTCATTCAGGTTGATCACTTGATTTAAGTGAGTTTTCAAGAGGAAAAACACCAAATATTTGTTGGTCCCAGTCCTTTATGTAGTCTGTCCTACTGTTGGTGCACAAAGATGGAAAGCGGAAGATGTCTCTTTGGGTTTATGGCAACTTGCAATTAAAAAAAAAAATGTACAAATGAATCAGTGGAAGTATTTTCCTCATTTTACACGTTTATAAACGAAATATTAAAAAGATCAAAATCTCCACCGTCTAAAGGCTTAAAAGTCCTTTAAACTACCTCTCTGTCTACTTCAGGATAAAGGAAATCAGTAAGGGATGTGGTTTTACCTTATCTGCAAATCTCAGCAGAAAAGTGCAGAATATTTTGTTGCCACAATTTGGTTTGTTTGAGTCCCCCAAAAGGTGGTCTGTGCTTCCTGTGAGCTGAAATAAGGGGAAGATTCTCTCCTCTCTGTTCTGTCTTCTTTACCACCTCCCTGTCATTCCTCAGTGTGAAGGGGGGGATACCACTCACAAATCTAAGATTACTCTGTGGTTGTATAAACTGTGGGTTGTGCTAAAAATGACCTGCCAAATGCCTGAAATGTCATCTGCATGAAGCTGATGGGTTTAAACTGTTGACACCCACAAAGCAGCAACAGGACAGCAGATGTTTTTAAAAGTGAGACTCTTAAAGTGGCTGCATCTGGACTGTAGATCAGGTTTTGCTATGATACCTCAAGGCTTTTCTCATCTCTTATACCCTCAAACACATCTATACTTTATGGTTTTAGGAAGGGAAAATGGTCTGTGGGTGTGTGTGTGTATCCATTTACCCTCCCTGAGGAGGAAGACAAGAATAAGAAGAGGAGGAGAAAGAGAAGAGGCTCTTAGTCTGTCTGTCAGGCTATTTCTGACTGCTGCCATTTCTCTGATTAGATTATGGAGAAACAGAAACCTGGACCTCCATCGTCCTAACCTCCCTCTCCCTCTATCTCACTACATTTCGCTCACTCTCTTACTCACCCCTTCCTCTGCCTTCTGTTTCTCCACCTTTCTCTCTCTCAACCCTTCGTTCTTCCTTTGCTGTCCCATCTGTCCCTCTCTCTCCCACCTCCTGCTGCACAATACAAATGGACAAAAGTTCAAGGTGCAAGAGAGATCAAACTGGGAGGGCACGTTACATGGAAGACCGGAAAGATGGAGACAAAGCACACACATTTGAGGTGAATTAAAGCAGAGGCAGCAGTACTTTTTGTCCCAGCAAGCCTTAGTGTGAGATTTGTCAGAGGTGGTAGTTGGAACTTTCCCTATGGACATATTCCCAGTCTGACCAGCTGCAGATGTGCAGGTGGATTGCAATGATTTGATCAAGTTTCACAGGATGCTCTGGTGGCTCTGGGATTAAAGCACCACCATGAACTGCAGCGTAGGGTTGAGGACCTTTGTTGCATGTTGCTGTTCTGGATAAAGCTTTAGTACAGTGTGTTTGTTTCTAATGCTCAGTGTGAGCAGCCCAGCCAGCAGCAGCAGCAGCTCAGAGAGGTGCAGCAGCCAGGTGGAGGTGGTGAATGATAAACGACTACTAGCGGCTCTCCCATTATCATATCTGTCCCTGCTCTTAACGGGGGATTTTCATCCGTGTCCCTCTGCACTCCTCTCATCTCTCGCTCCCTCTCCCTCCCCTTCCCTGTCTTATTGTGCTCCCCCAGGAAAGCGATCGATTTCACCTCCATTAGCCTACCTCAGTCCACTCAGCTCTTAGTCTGAAGATGCTCATCCTCATTCATGCAAAGCAGCGCAGTTACCACAGCCTGCACTGACCATTCATGTTGGCCTCACATGTTTGTTAAAATAACACTGCCGGATCCTTTCCTGTTAACGCCTGACGCTGTGGAGGCTTCGGGGGACGGACCGGTGGAAGGGAGGCCCGCACCGGATGCCCGTCCCGTTACCGCAAGGCATTCACGTGACAGTCCCCTGGGAGAATTAGCATAAAAGACAAATAAAGGACCCCACCAAAAAACACACCAGTCTCTCCTCCTTTCTTTTAAAGAAAAGGAACAAATCCATTCCGCCTAATTCGAACCTTGCTCAGGGACAGCTCGCGTGGCAGATTGCAGC
This sequence comes from Paratilapia polleni, assembly GCA_015106735.1. Classification (NCBI taxonomy): domain Eukaryota; kingdom Metazoa; phylum Chordata; class Actinopteri; order Cichliformes; family Cichlidae; genus Paratilapia; species Paratilapia polleni. Next base: position 36,661 of record VUQI01006984.1, read on the forward strand.
CTAATTAGTTTAGAGGGAATTTAATTCAATTAACTTTCCACAGCTCCGCGCGCCCCGCCGCTGGGCTGCTTTCAGAGCGCGGGGCCAGAGCTCGAGATCTAATTAGCGTGTTTGGAGAAGCTCTCCTGCGCGCGGCCATCCCTCGCCGCTCCAGCTGTGGTGTGCTTGTGTCTGTGTGTGTGTACTGTGGTCTCCCGGGACCTGGTTTTTATCCTAAAAAGCTTCTTTTTTAAGTAACATGCCGTTATCCATTAGGATAATACAGGTCTGGTGCTGCAGGAGAGGTGTACGCAGCATGTGAATAACCGCAGCTGCTCTGCGTCATATTCCGCCTGATGAATGCGCGTTCAGTTCAAGTTAGGGCGGACTTAAATAATGATGAGCGTAATTTGATGGGTTAAAATTAATGGCCATATTTCGAGGCAATTTTGGCATCTTCATCCTGATGAGCCTTTGTGCTGGACAATTATTTTGTCTCATCGAGCCTTAGGTTTGTCTCAATCTGTCCCAATCTGGCTATAATCTGACTATAACGTGGATTTCTGATTACGCTGCGCCAAACTCAACCTGGTATTCAAACAAACATGGTGCTTTAAAAAAAATACATTCACTAATGCACAGTGGCTTCGCCATTTGTGTGCACATTTTATGCACAATTTGGACATGTAAAAATTAAGATTTTATGCTGCATTTTTACGTCATATAAAGCACAAAGCACAGTCTTTCTCCTCATTGTTTCAGTAATTTGCGAAGTATCTGTTTGCCTCTCTTTCATCAGCCTGTTTAGTCACTATTTAGGTAATGCATTCTGGCCCAGGTAACATCTTACTCACATAAGTAGGACAATGTGGCCCATATTGAAAATTAATTCGATTTAATATTTTTTTTTTTTAATATTTGCCTATATTCTTATTAGATCTTATTTTTTCTCCTCTAGAGTAGACTGTGGCCCAAACTGATTCTGATCCTACACAAACACTACCTGAGTGAGGAGTTAAATGTAACTTGCTGCCGTCTCTAACACGGTTAGATGCGCGCCGTCCTCTCCAGCCGCAGCGTCACGGTGTATTCCGGTAATTGGGGACTGATATGCGGGGACAGGCTGCACCGACGGGACCCCCCGGCCCACCAACCCCTCCCTCCCGCTCCGTCTCTCATCCATCACCTTGCAAATCAAATGCACACCGCCAGCCTCTATTGCTGCTGTAAAGACGCGGGCCGATGTTAACGGCAGCATCTGCGAGTTTTGATTTTATTTTATGCGCAATCAAATCGACCTCAGAGGGACGAGGATCTTAAGAGGGGCGATGACACGACACATTTTAGTCACACTGCAGGTAGCCGGGCAGCTGCTCGGCTGTGTTTGATCACACACTGGCCTCATGGGTTTAACTACAGTCAGCAGTCAGAGTGAACGACTGAGTTGGAGCAAATGGTAAAATAAGTACGGACACTTTACAAAAGGCAAAACAATGGATTGACTGTAACTGATATAAACCAGTGTCATGATATTTAAAATTACAGGGAAAGAGAGAGAGATGAGTGTTGAACTAGCAGCTGCGTATTTTGCGCACAAGAAAAATACGGATTCTTTTGGTGATACAGCGCAGACAGACTTCTACACCGCTGTCCATATTCTATTTATCACTACTGACCTTAGGAATAATATTTCATATATTCAAGAGTGAGAAACAGTACATATTTGAAATCACACTTTTATCTTACAGAAAACTGTTAATAATAAAAACCTGACATACAAAAAAAGAGAGCGATTTTGCTTTATGACACCCCAACACATTTTACTTTTTGCAACTGATTCTTTAAAAATGCAGAAATATTGGTATTTGTTAAAATTATTGCAGCTATTCTAACCATTTCTAAAAGAACATTAACCCACGTGTAATTTCACATTAAATCAGGCAGTGGTGGAGGATTATTATGGAGTATATTGTCTACACAAGAGCCTCACCAAAAGACTCAAAAAAAATATCTCTGTTCTTGGGGTACAGCCATTAGCTGCATGTAGCTATGCCTCACATCATGTAGTATAATATTTGCTGTACATCGGACCTTGGCTCTGACTTCAGTTAAGTCGATGAAAGAGTGTAATCTCTGCTTTTATTTGGGCATTACTGCTCGTTTACAAAGCTCGACAAAGGGGAGGTTAATATCCAGGCCTGGCGAATCAATAGCTGCCTGAGTCTGGAGCAAGAAAAACTGCTTTGAGCACATGGGACATGTTCTTCTTTGAGCTTTCGTGATGGATGGACCTGGCAGTCTCCCTCTCTGACTGACACCCTCACTTGGATTTCAGACCACCGCCGTCTGTCACAGGACAGAAACCGGACTGGGCCTCCCGCGTGGCTTTTCATCGCGCCAGTGTCGCCGCTGTCCCATCCTTCACTCATCCCTTATCCCCCGTCTCTATCCATACACCTCTCCATCTCTCCTTCAAGACTACCCAGTCATCCATCATAGAGGCCGGTCTTTCCATCCTTGCGCCATCACCGCCAACCTGACGCGCACACGAGTTTTTCCGCCCACCCTCTTCGTTAAAGCCAATCTGCATGCAGCCCCGCAGATCTTGTTTTAGGGGGTGGAAGACCATCACAAGCAATTACAGCAGCAGGAAAGACGGGAGCAGAGAAGAAACAAACGTTGAGAATTTAATTTCTCTGCAGATCGTGCCCCTTTAGCGGGCAGACAGGACAATTAATGGGGTCCGAATAAAAAACAAAACAAAACATGCAGTTAAGTGCCCCCTGGATAATTTTGCGACCTCAGCAAGTCCCTCCGAAAAAAGTTTAGTCATTAGGTTAGGCTTTAAAACTTCTCCCATAAAACCCAGAAATATATTCATTAATCTTTTTTATTAAGGACTACATGGTTAGCATATTAAACAGGACTGAATGGTGCTAGAACAGCGTCAGTAAGAAATGCGATCATGTTTAATTGTATTTTGTAGTGCGGTCTTCTTACTGTTGTCCTAGTTTCCACTGTGGCTAAACTGCTTTTAATCGCCCACTTATTTGCTTTTACAGTTTTATCACCTGTAATTTAATGTTTTAATACCAGATAAAGTTACCAAATAATCACTGAAAAGAGTCACTCAGTCACACCTCTGGTTAGAAACGGACAGCATGATAAAGTGCGTTCATAAGGTTTTCCCTAATAACCCACGGGCCTATAATCCCTATAGTCGGGGTTCCTCTCTCAGGGGCCCTCAGGAGCCTCTAGGGGACCATTGTGCTCCCCTCTGTTGACTCAGACGCCATGAATGCCAAAGCTCCCCGTTACTGTTTCCTAAAAATCGCCCCATGAATGTAAAAGTCCAAAGTTAAAGCCTTCGCAGCAGAGAAGTCTCCCCCTGCGCTGGAGCACTATAGGGCGGATTAGTGGCCTGGAAGAGACCGGTCCCCTCTTTGAAGGGATTAAAGTTTAAATGCTTAAAAGCGGGAGAGCTAGGGTCGTTCCTGGCTGTTCTTTTTTTTAGGGAGGTGGAAACGACCCTGGAGAGTTTAACTTTGAAACTGTTTAAGTTTCTCAGTAAACTCACCTCTGAACCCAGCAGACGGGGAAGAGGACACAACAGACGGGAAGGCCTGGGAGCTGACTGGTTAATGTGGAATTCCAACAGAAAAAAAGTCAATGGGCTCACAAAATGTAGGCCCATATTTATTTAAGTGCCTTAAAGAAGTGGGTTGAAATACAGCCTACTCTTATTACACCATGTGCTAAGGAATGGAGCCTCGTTGTGGTGATTTTATCTAAAGATTTTGAGACTTTTGAGATTTTGTCTGTTGTCATCATGTAGGCTGCACACACAATAAAGGTGCCGTATACTTTCTATTCTAATTTATATCGTGTGTAAAGCCTTTTTTCTGAAGTTAAGAGACCTTGTGTAACAGCTGTAGAGAAGAATATAATGAAGCCTACATGATAACACAGTAAAGAACTGAGTGCTTGTCTTTATCTCAGGGAGAGGGCTGCAAAGAGCCCCAAAATGTTTGCAGACGTGCATTAACGTGTTAAATCCATGTTTTTGATATGTATTGTAAAATTAACCCTTTAACATAAATAATTCCTTAATAAAAATTACATGAAAGAGTGACAACATATTAGACAAAACAATAGAAAAGTGCAAACTCCATTTCCAAAAAAGCTGGGACCCTGTTACTAAACCTAGAATAAGACATGTGACATGAAATCTGCGACCTCCCACTTATTTAAAACATCTTGTGCCTGGCCTTATCCGAGATCTTCTGAGTAATGTTCAAACGGAGCTGCGAACCAGCATCAGCAGAAGATGAACACCAGGAGAACCGCGTGCCGCCCCGCCTCAAACACCCACCGACTCTCACCAATCACGCAATAAACACTGTAAACAAATCTTATTATTGATGCTTATTTGTAGTTTAAGTGAGCACAGAGAAGCAAATGCACGCATGCGCGCGTGTGTAGTGGGTTAATGTCATTAAGGAGCATCAACATCATCATCATGTGCAGCCTGTGGTCAAGCAGAGATAGAGCGCGCACACCGAGCCATTTTATGCATTTTACGCGCGGGCACGCAGGCCAAATTTAATTAATTTCTCGCGCGCACGCACAACCTAATTTTGGTTTGTGGATTATATTATTTGCTGGAATTCATGTGCTAATAAAAAGCCTGTTAATTTCACGAAAAGCAGCGAGCAGTCCTCGTGATTTTTTTTTTTTTAAATGGCACTAGATTTGGAAACTGCACGGAGCGCGCGCCTGCCTGCCGGTTTCAAAGCCTCCGCGTTTCTGTCTGCGTCTGTCTGTGTGATGGGGGCCGTGTGGGATATGACTTATCACATTGTATGACACCGAACAATAAACTTAAACCAATTTATGAAGCTTCAATGCGTTTATGGTTAGCCTATCGTGGTTGCTCGGTTGTCTCCGCAGCCGGCTCCCTCTCTAGTCCTATACATCAAATTGACGCTCACTCTGGTGACATCTCCGTAAAAGTGATCGGAATCAAATCAAAGCTTTTAATCTCAGCAATCACCGTCACATCTGGACGTTTTCCCTCACATAAAGACTTCTGTGGCTGAGCCGCGGATGTTTCCACGAGCGCGCAGGGAAAGTATTGACCGGTTATGGAGCATTATTTGGCGGCTGAATCTGCTTGTGCGTATTTTAGTCACATTTGACTAGATTAAGTAGACTGTCTTAATGGCTTAAACCAATCCCATATGTCCTAATATCGCAAAACAGAATCCCCCAGAACACAGAGGATGTCAATCCTGAGGGTGTGTTTCTCAAGCGTGGGGCGCATTTTCCTTATGAAATTTGCTCCTTTGCATTCACTTTTAAAAATGTCTCCAAGCTTACAGGCCTACTGCGATATTTTGCTGCATTCATGTTCTAGTTCAATTCCCAGAAGTCCCATTAAAAATCAGCAAAATAGACCACAGAAAAGGTTTGCAAACCGGACATCCATATTCTATGAGGCCTAAGCCTTTTCAGAGACTGTATTACAGAGAGTTCAGTGGTAGCTGTGGCAAAATACGGGAGTAAGAAAGGAAGCAAAGCAGCCAAATTCAAGCCTGACGCATTCATTTGGTTGTCCTAAAGTTTCTGCCTTGTAAGTTTATGAACCACTCATTGGAGCCATTTTCCTATTAAAGCGTAGGAAGGTTAAATCCAGGAGTTACTAATTACCTTAATTAAGGTAAGACCCTAAATTAATTTCATTAGTAACACCTGTGTTCGCCTAGACTACTATTTTAATTTCAGAGTGGCAAGTTTGTCAGTAAACACAGGTTATAGTTACATATAAATTAAACGCTTAAATGGCGATGCTTGGCTTGGGTCACATTACGGCTGAAAGAAAAACACTGAACTCACCAGAATCAGAAACGTCCGATAAAGGATGCATGTACACTATAACGGATTTAAATTGTTTTTTTAGCCGCGTGATTTAACTCCGCTGACACCTGCTAGCTCGCAAGGCTGTGGGCCGCGTGGGCGGTGCAGAGAGCGGTGGGAGGGGGGCCGTCCGCGTCCACGCTCACTCGATGGTGGCATTGTCATGGAAACAAGACCACCGCCTTCGCTATTGTCTCGCGCCCTGCCAAGTTTATTATAAACACCGCGCGAGCCGCAGCGCGCTGTCAAACGGAGCGCGAGCGCAGAGCGAACCTCAGTCCAGGGAGGAGAACTGAAGAGACGGACAGGCTGAGAGAAAAACCAGGAGAAAGTGGAAAGAGAGAGAGAGAGAGTGGAACTGTAGAGAAAACATCTGGATTACTTACCAAGAAACACAGCCGCGTGACAGTGAGATACAAACCATAAAGCTCACGAGAGTTTTGGAGAAACGAACCAACCGTCTTGGGAGATTCTGGAGAAAAACACCAACTCTGACTGGTTTAAACAACATCCACGGTATCCCAGAAACTAAAAACAGCTGCAGACACATCTGAAGCCTCTCTGACTTGAGTTTCCACCGCACTTATTTACAGACCGGTGTCTGCGCCGGCTGACCTCCATGTATAAGATGGATTACTCATACCTGAACTCCTATGACTCCTGCATGGCGGCCATGGAAGCGTCGGCCTACGCGGACTTCAGCTCCTGCAGCCAGGCCAGCTCCTTCCAGTACAACCCGATCCGGAGCGGACCTTTCTCCAACCCGGGCTGCACTCCGCTCAGCACGACCAGCTGCACACTGGGAGCCCTGCGAGAACACCAGCCCACACCTTACTCCTCAGGTACACGAACCTCTCTAAAGCAACACTATGATGAGGGAATTGTTGTTCATTTGGCAAAGAGACTAAAGGATCCGTTAGAGGAGCGAAACATCTTGTTTTTTTTTAGATTGTATATACAAAGAAATGAACAAACAAGCATAATTTGCATTAATTTGTAGGGTCTTTACCCTAAAATATAAAGCGCCTTGAGGCGACTGTTGTTGTGATTTGGCGCTATATAAATAAAATTGAATTGAATTGAATTGAATTGAAGCATAAGAAGAAAATATTTAATTGTCAGCTATGTTTTTCATTATATATGACCATCTATTTTAAAGCCAAGGCCTAAATTTTCCACAGTGTGTTTATTTTATTAGAAGTGGTCACATTTAATTGCTGCAAACATAAATTATGGAAGGAGATAATGATAATAATAATAATAATAATAATAATAATAATAATAATAAAAGCGAATCATTCTTTATTTTGGGGGGCCATAACATTAAAATAATTCTACACCTAAATTACATTTAAACTTCCTCTGTTGTGAAATTCCACGGTTTCTGTGGATTTTAGCTGTCTTAAAGTGCTTGGGCATTTGGAAATTTCTATTTGGATTAAGCACCTTAAACAGCTCTTTATTTGTATAAATTTACTAAATAAACCGCCTTATTATAAAGATTTTCAGCTTATGACCAGGCTATTTTGAGCATTTTTAATACGTAAGAATGGTAAAAAAAAAAAAAAAAAAAAATAAAAAAAAAAAAATAATAAAAAAAAAAAAATAATAATAATAATAATAAATAAATAAATAAAAATAAATAAACTAATTAATTAATTAATTAATTAATTTAAAAAA